>JARQTJ010000420.1:2633311-2793291 GCA_030142635.1 Trachelus troglodyta | reverse complement strand
CGTAAAGAAGCCGAGGAAGAAGGTGAACGCGCTCGTCGAGCAGCTGAGGATGCAGCTAAGTCCGCCAAAGATGCCAGAGACAAGGCGGCTGCCGACATCAAAGATACGAAGGACCAGGTTTTAGATACTGCGAAATCTGTCACGGATGCTGCAGTTGGGAAAGTTGCATCTGCTCGCGATGCCGTGGTGGATACTACCAAAGCTGCTGGTGAGAAGACAGCCAAAGCCGCAACTGCAGTAGCAGAAGGAGTAAAGGATGCGTCCCAAAAAGTAGCAGATGGTACCAAAACCGCTAAAGATAAGGTAACCAAGGAGATTGAAGAAGACACAAAGATTGTAAAAGAGAAGTTAGTATCTGGAGCTGAGACAGTAGCTGATACTGCAGAGGTAGCAAAGGATAAAACAGCCAAAGAAGCCAAGAAAGCTAAAGAAAAGGGTAGCGGCTTCTTATCGGGTATCTTGAAAGGTGCTAAACACGCCGTAGATGAGGTTACCGATGAGGTCAAAGAGTTCTGGGATGAAACAAAACAGGAAGCTGCTGAAGAAGAGGAGCGTGCAAGACATGCCGCAGAGGAAGCTGCCAAGGAAGCTGAAGATGCAAAGAATGAAACTCTCGTAAGTCTGAAAGACACCAAGGAGAGAATTTCCAAAGAAATTTCCGAAGATGCGCGGAAGGTCGCAGATGCTTCCAAAAAAGTGAAAGACCAGACAGTTGAGAAAGTTACTGCCGGTCGTGACGCGGTCTCCGACGCTGCAACAGTAGCTGCAGCGAAGGTGTCAAAAGGCGCCGCAGCCATAGTAGAAGTATCTAAGGACACTGCTCACAAGGTAGCAGATGGTGCCAAAGGTGCCAAGGATACCGTAACCAAGGAAGTCAAAGAAGACACTAAAATTGTAAAAGAGAAAGTCACTGCAGGTGCGGAAGCCGTCGCTGATACGGCCAAAGCCGTGAAAGACAAAACTGCAAAAGGTGGCAAGAAGGCCAAGGAGAAAACCAGTGGCTTTTTCTCGGGAGTCTTCAAAGGAGGAAAACACTCTGCAGACGACGTGCTCGAGGATGTCACTAAAGTCACAACAGAAACTTCCAAAGAAACGAGTCCCACAAAGCACACTACAGAAGTCAGCGCTTCAGTAGCACCAGATTCCAAAATGATGACTTCGATGTTCCCAGAAGACGCACAAAATACAGAATCTCAACTAGAAGATCAGTACAGAAGATCAAGTCCATCCGAAACAAAGTACCAATCTGCAAGCTCAGAATCAAGCTCAGCAAGAAGTTCCTTAGAACGTGGTAGTTCGCTAGAGAAAAAATCAAAGAAATCGAAAGGAGTCCTCTCGAGTATAGTTAAGGGTGCGAAGTCAGCTTCGCACAAAATCGCCAAGGAAGTCGATCACGCTAAAGAAGGTATCAGGGGCACTACGCACAAATTTTGGGAGGATACAAAACGTGAATCAGAGGAGTCTTTACCGTCAGGTAGCTATGAAGTTTCGTCGCCGCTCAGGGATTCTGACGGCGTTAGAGACGTAGTGGCCGAGTCTTCAGAGTCGCACGATAGACTATCAGGCGTAGGAGAATTAAAGAGAACAGGTAGCGAGGGTAAGAGTAAAGCAGTTTCCCGCATTCCACAGAAGATCAGTCCGCCAAAGGAAACAAAGCGTAGCTTAGTGGAAATATCTGATAGAGTAGTCGAGGATGTTTCGAGCAGGCTAGAGCACCTTGAGCCTCGCGCACGTCAAACCGTCACCACAGTCGTAACAAAGTCTGTGCGGACGGCGACCCCACCACCCAGCCCCGCGGAGTTCAGTGACGGTAGCATTAAAGGTACCTTGCAATAGTTGTGTTATACATATTACATACCAGCTGTGTGTAACATGATTAATTGATTAAGTTTAATGCTTTTACGTAACCTCAGTTTACACCAGCCGTATCGAGGCGACTGAAATAACCCCAAGCACCACGTTATTATATTTCTCTCTCTTTTTCTCTACCTACTTCTGATTCTAATTCTAACCATAATCACCTGGTTGATTATTCAGTTTCCTTACGTTAAACAAATCTCATGAACATTCAGACCAAGATAGTGATCAGGTGGAACAAAATTAATGTCATCCTTATGTATATCAAAGAAGATGGTTTGCTGAAGATTTGTGGGTGGATCTCTTCCGATTCTACTTTGATGAAATACAAATTTTACTTTTGATCGATCATTGAGATACTATTTGATCAAAGAAGATGGATCACTTTGTGGTACGAATGTATCGTTGACACGGACAGAAAAACAAAACTGGATATGAGCGATGTAACTAAAAACAATACCGGAAGAACGAGAGACCCCACACTTCATTCACTGTACATATTATATATTTTCAGCCTTTTCGTGTTTTATCATTGATTTAACAATTTTTATTTTGAGTTTACTGCATGTTTTCAGGTTTTATTTGCGCTGTTTCTCACAATTTGACACAGCCGTACAGAAACAAATAAAACAAACGACAAATTTCTGAACTTAAAATCATACATACAATCACACTGAGACTTTATTTATCATTGTGTAATTATCCCACCTCTGTACAGCATAACAATAGAGATCACATATTTATTATTATGCAGTAAGTAATATCTCTCATTCGATTAACAGGAAACCACAGACTAGTGAAGCATGAAAACCGAGGTATGCCATGCAGGGAACACATTATTCATCTAATCTTTGTTGAATCATTGCTTTGAATGTTCACCTGGTCAGTGTCAATGTATTCACGAAATTATTAAACGTTTCAGATGTGACCGAGGAAGCTGCCAGACGAGCCCAGGATCTCGCAGATCAGGCGCAATCACTAAACCGACCAGGTAACGTATATTAAGAAAACGAAAGGGAATATCAATAAAAATGAAAAAGAAATATCACGTCATAGGTCAAAAGTTCAGTATATATTAGCAGACTACTATTTTGGTGCCCTCAGTTATATTTAGCTTTATCTTCCATAGTTAGCACTTGCTGACGCTTTCACACTAACTGATACTTCATGCATATATTTTATAAAAGGGTACCGAGTATTAGAGATATCATTAATTAAAGTCCAATCAGATAGAGCAATAATTAATCTATGTCAGAAGAAAACAGTCTTTATTATATGAATATGCTAAACGCTCTGTATCTGTTTCTGGTAATACATTGTTGTTAGGTTAGCTACAAAATAATTGCTGGTATCTCTCTATAAAATATAAGCATATATTTAGACACTGTTTAATGAGTGTTTTTTTTATAAATGAAACATACTAATCCTAGTGCAATATTGATACTAACTAAAATTTAACCTAAATCCACAATTATATATATATACACACAGATCTATATATGTTATATATACTCTACCTATATAAAAGTAAGAGAGACGTGTTCAGTCTTTACATTAGTCCCACAACAGCAGCTGGGTTAGATGTTGAAAATTATTAGTGTGTATCAATATGCTTTATGTCCTTGTTCCTGTTCTTGTCCGTGTCCTTTTGGATGGGTCAGGGCATGATTCGGCTGAGATTGATGGGACTGTAGAGAGGCATGCTACTTCTGCTCCGACAAAGCAACCCGTTCCCGCCCCACGCCAATCCACCACCAAGCCGTCCACCAAAACAGATCTTCGTCTAGAGCTTGAGGATACACAGTCCTCGCGCACCGGCAAGACCCCCAAGTCCAAAATACCAGAACTGATTGGCAAGGCGCCTCACAAGTCTCCGGAAAAGAAATCTGCAGCAAAGTCACCAGACAAAGTTCGTACTCAGGTCGCTGAAGAGGTACACCTTGCGTCAGAGCCTACAAGTCCCAAGAGTAAGATTCCAGTGAAGATCAAAGAATCTGGCAAGGAAGGTGGTAAGACTACTGCGACGGAAACAGTCACAAGTAGAATAGTAGAGGAAAAAATACCGGAAGTTAAGCATGTCACTAGGATTATGGAAACAGCAGGTGAGAGAAGAATTGGAGATGTGGACACAGAAACCTTTGAAGACACACGTACCCTGGATGACGGCACTGTGGTGAAGACAGTGAGAACCGTAAGGACTACTACCGGAGAAGTTGTAGATCCTAGAAGTATAGATGAGATGATGGCTCTGGAAGGTTTCTCACAGACTAGAACTACAGTGAGAACCAGTACGGGTGAAGAGATGGACCCTAACAAGCTTGAAGAATTATTAAGAGACGGTGGATATACCAAAAAGGTCGTTACGACTGTGACTTCCGGTGAAAAGATAGACCCAGCGAAATTTGACGATCTAGTAAAATCTGGTGGGTTCACAAGGACAGTGACCACTGTAAAAACTAGTACCGGCGAGGAAGTCGATCCCCAAGAGTTCGACAAGCTTATGTCCAGCGGTGGCATCACAAAGACTGTAAGAACCATACAGAGCAGTACCGGGCAGGAAATAAGTTCAGAGAAATTCGATGAACTCATTAAGAGCGGTGGTTACAGAGTAACCAGTGTAAAATCAAGCACAGGAAATGACGTACCGACAGAGAAGTACGAAGATGTCCTGAAGGATGGTGCTGCTACTACTAGGATGGTCACTGTGATAAAGACTGAAAAAAGCGGTGGAGGTGATAACGAGAGTTATGAGAAATTTCTAACTGATCAAAGCAGCACAGATCAAACCATAGACCCAGACAAATTGAAAGACTTCTTCAAGGACGGTAACGTTGTATCGGACAAGGTTGTTAAAAAAACCGTGAGAACATTAAGGTCCGGCGGTGCTGGGGAACCTGAAGCGTGGACGGAAACTGTTGTAACTAAAAGATCCTCTGACGGGAAACCGGAGACTTGGGAAACTACGACCACGACCAAGTCTGGTGATGGTAGATCCGAACAATGGGATACTCAATTCTCATTGGACACCTCACCAGGTTCTGGTAATGGTGATGTATACACCAAGAATGGTAACTCAAGGCACGAAATGAACAGCGACACTGATAGTGACAGTTCACCACAGCCAAGGAGAAGATCTCCAAGCAAGAGGAGAACTCTGGGCAGTTCTAGCGGATCGGATGTGGCACTGCATGAAGGGGCGGAGCTGTCCCCATTGGAGGACGACCAAGGTACCTCACTCACAGCTAACCTTCTAAGTAAGCAATGTACATACCCCGCTAACATGTTATTTACTATATTAACTCACGTGGGACTCACCAACATTTATAATAATAATTACTACTGTGTTAATCGTAACGCGACATGCTTGTATGTCTAGTTTAACAAATTTCAATAATTAACGCTTTTATTTTTATCTACAAGAAGACTTAGGATGTTTGAGTTGTCTTGTCTGTGCGTCCTGTGGCTTAATTCTTGGTTTATATTGCACATACTGTACAGGAAGCATTTTTACTTGAATGATAATGAATTTCACAACATTTTCATAACGAAGGAAAAAAAACGTGACAAAATGCAATATTTGGAATTTTTATACTGTACGGCATCTCGAGTTGCGTTCAACTTGCACAATCTGCACCGTCGCTTATGAAGGACTTTGCTGTTGCGATGCAAGGTTCTTCATCCTTATCACGTTTTTCTTATCTCTGTGATATCATATGTATATTTTATTTATTTTATCATTACTCTTATGTGAAAACACTTGCATGGAAAATTATATCATAAGGCTTAGGAATGATTATAGCATGGCATGATGGTAGCATGAGATTGTTATTGATTGTAGAATCCAAATTTTTAAATTGGTAACGGTTTTGTATAGTTGGATAGGTTTTTTGTTTAGCTACCAGAAAAAAAAGCTTGTAATATTATAGTGTCTTTCTTCGTAATTGCTTCTCATTGAGAATAGATTTTTCGAAAATTATTTTAAAATCCCAAAATTAACTGTCATGCTGTATTCTCATTGAGTTTGCCATTTGAGAAATATACTGTAACGAGATCATTTCGCTTGATCGTTTCACGTGATTCACATAAAAGCCTCTCTTGCTGTCAGTCAATCATGGGCAGTACGTGTACCCAACGGTTTGCTGATCTGACAGACATGGTCTTGGAATCGTTTAATTATGGCTCTAGAAGATGATTAACTTTGTCGTTATTACATTCTCTAGCTAAGGGATGGAAAATAGTCATGCGAAGGGGAGCTTCTGGAATTTAGTTTATTCTCATCGAACCATTTAAGTGTGTAATCTTAAACCTCACTGTATTAATATAATGAAATAGCAGCAAAGGCATTATGATATCTATCACTGTATATAATTTCACTACATAACAATATGAGCAAATAAAAATGTATAACCTAGTTACCATCAGTTATAGAATCTCCTTCTCGGAGAGCAGCTCATGTTTCACAATTTGAAATAGAACGATACAGTACAACAATGATTTTGATTCCTAATACTCAAGGTTCGATTGATCCCAAAGAAATTAAAAAATTTTATATTACAAGACTTACCGGTGACTGAAAGCCAAATAGCATAATTATTTTGTTCCAAAATCTCTAAAGGGCACTATGCTATTTCTTTATACTAAGCACAGTAAATAAAACAGTAATGAGAATAACCAGTCAGCAGAAGAGCTGGAGTAATTTTAAAAATTTTATGGAAAGCATAATGTTTACGTGGCAGCAAAGAACAATTCGGTTGAGTTGGCCTGCTCCGGCGTGCAGAACAATCTGATAGGGATCAAGCCTAAGACGAGGACTAGTGGTAGAACCAGCTGTGTATGTTGGATGAGCCTGGCAGCCGCGGTGTTGGTCGCCCTGCTAGCACTATTTCTTGCTCTGGAGCCGCGTACTCTCCACCGCACCCTGTCCAGCCATGCCCCCAGGCAAGCTGGGTACGATTAACATACGATTAATTTTACTTAGGTATTTTTACATTCAATAATAATTATTCAAGCCAGGTGAAACGGATCAACTTACCTCCTGCCGCCCATTGCGTCTAATTTTTTTATTTTACCGCGTATGTCCTAGAGGGAGACAAATACTTTTATTCACATTTTTTTTACGATCCTCGTTACTTAATACAAACGTCTCTTTAAGCGTAGGATCGCATTATTGCCTGACAGACTACTCTCTATCACGTTTCCTAAGCTAGACACGTGGTCAGGTTCCCTCGACGATTGGTAAATATTACCCACGTGTAACGCAGATTGGTTCCACTATATTGCAACGCTCGCATCGCACAAGAGACACAAGCTTTCTTTTTCTGAAAAAATTAAAAAATAAAATTGGTTATCAGTCAAATTAGTGCATAGTTGGCATATTGCATGGTTTGATAACTTTTTTTTCCAACCTTCGTACCCAGGTACATCGCATGATCATAGTCTGACGCGTTTTCTTATACCTTATAACGTCTCTTGACTTTTCTTTTCCTATTTTTTTTTCCTTGATAGAGTATCAGCACTTTATTAATAACTAGTGCTTGCATAATAAAAAGCTGCGTGTTACATAATGAACGTTTGTTGTTCGCTGCACGCCTTATAGTTTTTAATCACGTTGGAGATGCCATTATTATTCTTGCTATTATTATTACAGTCCTTTAAGCCAAATTCTTCTAGTGCGTTTCTCGATCCTTCTAGATCTCCTATAACAAATAAACATCTCAAGATAAAGCTAAAGTTTAGAGGGACCAACGATCATATTTCTTATAGGTATTGATTATGTTAGGATTGTTAGGCGAATACTCATGTAAGTAAACTTTAATAATGATATAAAATAATAAACGTACGTGGACCCGATGTCACTGTGAAGTCCACGAAGGCAGATAAGTACATGAGTGACCGTATTTGGACAAGCAAGGAATTTTACAATGATTTATATCTTTTCTCTTTTGGTTTTTTTTTTTTCGTTATTTATACCTTTTTTCTTTTCACGAAAAGATTGCACTAATCAAACGTTGTTTCTTACTTGTCCCTAGATTTGCATTACGTGTGAAGAAAATGTTTTGAAATTTTATCGAAAGCTAAATTTGTGCCAAATGAGAAAACCTCTGAGCTGTATAAAAGTGCCTGAATATCTAATTTGTAAAATAGACTAATTCTACCCTGCAGTAATTACGAAGCGATAACTGATCATTCGTCTAACAACACTAACCATTGTAGTTAGTACGCGTCCTCTGCCCCCGTCCCCCCATGAATCTTGATAATAGCTCGATTATATATATAATTATATATGCACTATATATATTTATATATATTCGAAATAAATATCTTTTTTTTTCTTTTGTCGAGAAAAGTTCAATATTATATACACATATGTATATACGACTAACGGCTAAATGCTTTATTCAGTAGCTTATACGCGCTTTACACAAGCTTGCTGCGTGCAGCACAATTTGAAAAATAAGAAAAACCAGAACGTACTGTATTGTGTGGTACAGTTTTATGAAAGAAAAAATGTATTTAAAGCAGAAATAGTTTTTTTTTTCTGAAATTTTCGGTATTCTATTCAGGCACGTAAATTATTTATAGTTTTCATTTGTAATTATTATTGCGTCTATATGAAGAAACATTCTTGATTTAAACCTATATATGCTTGCTGATGCGAAAAGTAATTCATGTATTGTGTACGTGCGTTGAGGGGAAGAAAATTATTTTAAAAAATAAATCTGAGTTATTCGCCTAGATAATTCATAGATAACCGAGAAAAGTAATTGCATTAAAAAATTGGCTACTTTGAGTGACAGTGCGTACTATCTGTATTTGTCAAATGTCACACGGAGAGAATTTTCTAGTAAACATTGCTCTGTAATGCACGGTAAAAATTACCCATGAATCTACCTAGTAACTCTGGGACGTGATGGTAAGAATCGTTTACTATATTAATTTCACTTTGAGGGGACTTTACTTATATTTTTGTTCGTAAGGAGATGGCACCTCAAAATAAAACTCATGTTGCGGTCGGAATATAGGTAAAATTTATACAAATCCATTAGAAAATTTATGTTAAATCTAGTAATTTCTCTGTTGATTTCCTGTACGAACATGAAATACTGTTCTTCAGGGTAAAAAATGCGACTGACCATACATATTTTAGTGGTTGGTTAAAACTACTTCCAATTTCAGCTGTGGTTATAAATTATAACATTCTTAGCATATTTTCCAGGGTTTAAAATTTGACCACACGCAGTTAAAAGTCTTAGGTGCCCTATGTAAAATTTCTCTTTTTCGCAGTAATATTGTACGAAATTCTACTTTGTCCCGGGTTTACCCTGCATTACATTGTCATTTTTACTGGAATATTCTCTCCGTGTAGCAATGTTGTGACTTTTTTTATATGTGTCTAGTAAAAATATTATACCCCTTGTTTGGGCATGATGTAAAATTGAGAGGGTATAATTCATTGATATATTTGTCTATTCAGTGATATATTTTGTTTGTCTGCGAGTTGATAGAACCCACAAAAAAAGTGAGATGACCAAATTCACCATGTCTTCCTGATGACTTGGCTTCATTAACTTTTGTCTGTTACACAGAATCTGACTTTTTGCAAAACAACGAGCCATCCTTCATGGAAACGACCACAATCGACGTTGATCCTGATACACAAGAAAGGTATTTGATTATTATAAATTGTAAAACTGCACACCAACCTAATTTTGCTTGGCGAAAATTTTCTCATAGTATACAGCGTATCTTGATGCACAAACCAATTGATTAATATTGAACAAACTTTTGTATTACAGAATAACAAAGACCACGAGAACGGTGACAATGTCAGTACCTATAGCAGGCAGTGCTGTCGGTGCTGGTAGCGATGAGCTACGAGAATCCATGCAGAAGATGGTCGATCAGTTCATGACAGAAGAAAGAAGAGGCCAGTGAAGCATCCACGAGAAATAAATCCTATAATAGATAAAATATTAAATTAATACATAAGGAAAGATACCTATGACATTCGATTATCTTATAAAAGAGAAAAAAAAGAGGACAAACATTTTGTGCGACAAACTGTTCCAAGCGCGTGATTCAGATGATACCTTTTGGTAATCCTGATGTTGAGTATCCTCGAGCACCTTCAGGATTTCCTAAGAAGCGGAATAGGGTTACGTACCTAGTTACGTAATGACTTTGGCCTAGGCTTGAGAACTCTCTTTGTTATTATTTGGTTGCCTCACTTTGTGTTTGGTTTGCCGAACGTTTAACATTATGTATTGCTAGTACGACTAGCTTCCTGCTAGTCTTCACTATGCCCGCCCGTCCATGTTTAGTGCTTTCCTTGTACGCGTTCAGTCAAGATAAGTAAAAGCAAGAAGAATAATAGGAGAAACTTGTTTGTCATAAAGAATCTATAAAGAATGTTTGTCCTGTAACGAACAAATCAGATGATATTACTTGCGTTTGAATGAATAGATAATAATAAAGAAGCGAATTGGATTATTAGAAATGGAGCTATATAAGATACGGTCATGATATATATATATAAATTTTATCATTCAAACGTGATTATCTCAAGCAGTTGGATTCGATTGGTAAAGGAAAAGAAAATAAAGGAGAAAAATTTTAGTCGAATTATTACGTCTGTCCGACATGCATTGCTTGCTAGAGGAAAAAAAAAAGTTAATACTTTCGTATTGTTAAGAAAATGATTCTATGAGCTTCGGCTTTTGGTGGCGAGATAATGAAAAATATGCTTCGTCGCTGCATAATGAAGATTCTAAAGTGAATAAAAAGGAAAATGAAAATTCCGCAAGGCCCGTCACTCTAATCGCTCGCGGATTTAAGCACAATAATATTATTAATACGAGACTCTGAATACCGTTTTTTTTTAAATCATGGGCGATCGCCGGCCTGCGGTTTTTCAGTTCCTTCAATCAGATGATACAATGTAAATTTGACTTATTTAAAGAATATTTCCTAACCATTTTTAATTGTGTACATTATCATTATTTTCTTAGCATAACTTATATACGAGTATAATATATTGTACGGATTGTAATAATTACATGAATTGTGACACGGTGAATATTTTATTTATATGGCGAAGGAAGCTACGACTGTTCTGAACCGTTGGTTTTTTTCGCATCGAACTTGTGAAATCTATAAAAAATTCTAGTGCAACGTATTTTCTTTGTACAGAGGATTCAAGAAATGAAAATTAATCCTTGCAGGTGTATAATCAAAGACGTTCGTACGTTTTATTCGTGGCTATGAGAAAATATGTTGTGCGATGAATTTGAACGACTCGCAATTTGTCTTAGGCTAGGCGGCATAAGCTTTCAGTGTATAACACAATTTAAGGATGGCGACGAAAAGGAAATCGTATAATATATATTTAGAAATTCTCTAGCATAAAGATATTCTATTAATATATAATATAAATATATATTATATTGAAGGAAAGCAAAAAATATAACGAGTATACATCCAAGATTTATAAATTATTATCTATGTTATAATATTGTCTATCACACAGCATAAAATAGACTTGCCTAGAGCCCACCTGACCTAAGGACCAAAGGCACAATCACTTGCATGAAACGACTAAAATATTATACTGCTCCTATAATAATACTATGACATTTAGTATAATAATCTGCCTACAACCGCAGTGATACTGGCGTTTAAATGTGTTCGATTTTATACAGGGTAAACCAAAACTGTTCTTCAGGTATCAATATTTCTTTCGGTCACAAACTTTTTATTGAAATGCATCGAAAGATTAGGAACAATTTTCTATTTTTTTCAAGAACCTTAATTTCAACCAGTATATTCGTTATAATACCTACTGTATTATTTAGATGCATTATCCAGGATGCATCTTCCAATTTTAATAGATTCCATAAAAGTTTCAATAGCGGAATTACCCTGTATCGAGAATAGCAGTATGGCATTCTAGACGTAGGCGTTTCAATCGCTTGTAGACTCCAAGACGATGATTCAGCAAACATTAAATTACCAGTATCACTCCAGCACAGCTCACATTTTTCGTAATTTTTGTACGATTTAGTTGAGGTTTTTGTGGTGACCACAACATTGCTACTATACAGGAAGCAGCTCTCTTCTCTGTTTTACGCTAAAGAGAAAAAAAAACAGCCGGAATATATTGAAACGGTGACGTGTCACGTTAACATGCAGGAGAAATCAATGGCAAACTGTACTATTATGTGATAGAGCTATCGATGACAGCATAATAAATAAAATATTATGTTACCTCTGAACCTACACTTTGCATTTGGCGATGGAGTCATTGTTGATCACAGAAATGACACAGGAATCAAGAATTAACCAGTCACATGGCAGCATGATCTACTTCTATTCTTGAGAATGTTGTGAAAGTCATTTTTCATAATGAACAGGAAAATTAGGGAGGAATTCGGAACGCTAATAATACGTATCTAAGAATCTGTAGTGAATTTGACTATTTTTTTTATTGTTTCTCTAAACGTACAAGTAAAATTGAACAAATTTTCTACCTAATTGTTGAGACTGATAAGACCTAATTAGATAGTAATACAACGATTACCTCGACCATATCAGCATATTTGTTTTTACATTCAATCCAAATTAGCGACTGGATATTTCATATAAAGTTGGCTCATCAGAGACGACCAAATTTTATATAAGACAGATGAATGATATTTTGAACAACCAAGACACAGTTCATGTTATGGTTTAACGAATGCGCTGTTAGGTCAACTTCGAATTGAGTATAAGAATTATTTATGGCGCATAATGAGTCATCTTTGTATTTAACAGTTTCGCTGCATCGACAGAATTCCAGCAACATAGATTTTGAAACATATCTTATCGTAGAGGACCAATCTTGAAGTATTTGTTTGCACATAAATTGCTAGTTCTATAAGCTGTGAAATAATTTAGCATAAATGTCACTTTAAAATTGATCCCCAGATATCTATTGTATCGCACTCACAATTGATCTATTGCATAGGTTTTGTTATAGACATTTTGATCTTTTTTCCCATTCTATGACAGTTACACGATTCTTCCTAAGTATATGCTTTTCATTTTTCGGTATTTATCTAAATTACTTTCCTGTAAACAAACGAATGAATTACATCGATTCCGGAATAAAAAGTTCACATAAAAAATTCACGTACTCAAACTAATATTACACATATATATATATATTCATATCTTATACGAAATTATCGTCACGTTGTCGAAATTATTGTAACAATGATCTTAAACGCTAAATTTCGCATCGCATAGAGATTAACTGATTTGAAATTATTGAAAGTATATCAAGATTTTTCTTTTGTCTTATGCGTCCTGAAATTAAGTGTAATTACAGACAAAAACACAACATGGATCAAAAACGTGGTGGTTTATTTATAGGTACAAGCAATCAGTTACTCATTAGAAGCAAACACGATGCTTGGACTGTGATATAGATGTTAGTTTCTCACCATTTTCTCAGATGTCCTCATTCTATATTTGACACCCCATTCTAGCACCTTTTATAATTTCGCTCATCAGATCTGTTAAAATGAATATTATCACAATTTAGTAATTTTTCAAAATTATCCCCAAATACAAAGAAAGTACTAACTGATCGATGAACATGGAGAGATGACCATGAACATGTTTTTTCACAATTTCCCAAATAATGTATCATTCGTACTTACGTTATCAACATCATCCTCGTCGTCATCACTGATTTCATCACCGAATTCAATGTCTTCGTCGAAACCATCCTCAACAAAGGTGACAGTATCGTTGATACGTACTGAAACAAAGAAGCACACAGATACGAGAATTAGAATTGTATGTAAACGTTGCAATAATAATAAATGTTGTAATAAATTGACTATATACACACATAAGAAAATGTACTCACCAGTTTCAGGGAATTCTCCATATGTCTTCAAGTTACGTGCCTCGTCAGATGTGTATTTCAAGATAACATCTGCTTTCGCATCCTGATAATCACGCAGACCAATCAAAATAATATCACCTTGATTAATCCACACTTTTTTACGGAGTTTTCCTCGGATATGACATAATCGTTTGACACCATCAAAACACATAGCTTCTAATCTACCATTTCCCAACATTTTGGTGACTTGTGCATATTCTGTGAAAACAGAAGGATATTTTTTACAATCAAATAAACTGAAAACGTGTTTACCTTCTCGTGCAAATTAAATTACTTAGTCAGATTTTACTTTAGCTGTGACGCACTTTCGCTATGGCATTTATATGCTATTGAAGTAACTCACCTTGGCCATCTTCCTTGAAGACCAATTCTCTCTTTTCAGTTTCATTCTCGTTCTTTCCTCTTCTTCTGTTTTTACCTCCCTTTCCTAAAAGTAAACGATGCAATTTTAAATTGCTATTAAGAAAAATTGCGCAGGGAATCAATATTACGAAAATTGGACGTCGCATCGACTATTTTGAGAGCAAGGTTGACATTGGCAGGTTAGACCAAACTAACCACATTGCATGGCAGATTGCAATGGTCATTCAAATTATTAAATATTCGCATTTTCAAACGATTCTATGTTAAATAAATTATGCAAATATCAAAAGTTATTTAATTACCTTTATTCTTCGGCATGTTGAATTACTTGGGTGCTACTGGACCGTGATTTCACAAGTATTTCACTGAACGAAAATGAGAAGAGAACTACAGCACCATGCGAAACCCCCACAAGAGGAAGATTAATGACGAATATAAGTAGAGAAAGAATTGACTAAATTACTTTTATATACTTGATATTAACGTAGAAAATGAGTTAACGATTAATTTAATTATTCCTTCTGATATTAAATGCATTTAATCTTTTCATTATGGATAATTTAGGGAATGCAATTGACTCCATTTTCAAAAACGCGACGACGACTTAAAAAGCGGGGATATTCAAAATTGAAGACATAAAATTACCGTAATCCTGCAATAGTATACGAGATAACTTCAAAATTCCTCCTTTTTATATACAAAATACAAATTTACATTGCAATTGTTTTTATTACATGTCGTAAAACAATTGAAGAACGTATACTAATATTAAAATTGTAAACGTAGATGGCCAAATGAACACTAGACGTTACCATACCATTTTCATACGGATGATACCATATGATGGTATACAGTATCATCCGAATTTATAAAACTTTAGGCTCTGATAATATGAATAGACTCGATATGCCCCTTTATTCTGTTCCTCGCGATTCTGATTTATATAATAAATATCTATGTATTGCATTTCAATGATACAGTCCATTTGTAGGTGTCGATTCGTATTTACCTCCTCAGTTAGCGCTCTACGTTAGTTATTTTTCAATAAAAATAAACAAAATTACATGAAGGTAAAAGATGAATATTTTTTCGAACTCTGTCTAATGAATATATGGTTCTACATATTTGTATTATGAAATGTGCAATTTATCAATATCCTGAATAAACCATTTTCATGAGCCAATCAGAATAACCTTAAATAAACTGATTCTGATTGGTTTATAAAGAATTATTATCGGCCATGTTGAAGTGAGATCCACTAATGGAGAGCACGTCTTTGGCAGTACCAGTAGTACACAGCAGTACTTAATCAGTCGAATCAGTCTGAATCAGTCTTATTTGCCACAGCAGGAGGTGAAGAGGATTGCGAATTGCAGCATATAGAACTTCATAATTTCTTTTAAAAACACCTTATCGTGGTAAGTAAAGTCCTTCCAAAATACACCAAATGCAAACAACATACATTTCATTTACACTGCAAGGCTATTAACGGTTTTCCATTGGTATATTGTTTTTACCGAATGTAAGGTTTTAGAGCCGATTCAGATTGAAAGCGATGCTTAAAGAAATGGAGTGCCAACTAAATATTAATTTTTTTTTCTTAATTTCTATGCCTTATGCCCATATTTTTGTTGGCCATTATATACGATCGATTAAGGTTTAACTTTGGTGAAATTGACCCTCAGTTCCATTCGATTGCAGCTCTGTACTTTCATGAAATCTGTATCTTCAATATAATTAACCATCGATGTCCAACGTCCTGGCGGAAACTGACCTTGACTTCTGTAATCCTTTTGTTTTTACTGTTATTCTCACCTTTTCTTATTAAGGGCCAACTATCAGTTTGCAATTTGAAATTGTAATATTTTATAGAAAAATAATGAAAAAATATTTTGAAGGAAAAAAAACACTTATTTAGGATTTATATTGTCCACGTCATTCTCGTTATTGAAGGTAGTAATATATGTGCAATAGGATGAGTGTTACGTGCAGATGTTTCTAGAAACAGGTACAGAACAAGAGAGATTCATTTCTGCCGTCTGTGACTTACACGTTAATCCTTCGATTAACACACCTTTTCCACTATCTTTCTTTTATACCTGAGTACGAATTCGCATTAGCCGTTTTCAGATGCTCAAATTTTTAATTTTAAGTGACCAATTTCAATTTATTAGGACTGTTTTTTAAACCTCCGCCGGGCGCCCCTCAAAAACTCTTTAGATCAGTCACGGTGTGCCTGGGAGGCTCATTTCCGAAAATCGTGTATAAAATCTATACTAAACTATCTTATGCTAAAAATCAAAACTACTTACCTTCGTAGGGATGTATTCAAAGAAAATTTTTAAAGAAATACTAAAAACCAGTTATTATTTATGACAAAGTCAAAACCAAAAGAACAAATTTAAAAGGGTTGCAAACTGAAACGTGATCGCTGTGCTTGAGGCCAGCCGTGCCTGATGGAGGGTTAAAGGCGGTTTCTACCTTGTATGCCTAAAAAGTTGAGTAATCTTAAAAAATTGTAAAATAAAAAACTAATAAAGATGGATGAATGAAATTTGGCATATGTAGTTGTATATATTTAAGCTTTACTGAGGTAAAATCATTTGAAATTAAAAAATTGAGCGGTATTATCATCAGGAAACATTAGTGCCTAGAATGGGTTAGAATTAAGCCCTTCCCACACAAAATTACTTCGTAAAGATGTTACGTTATTTTGTGTGTAAGGACTTTATACAAAATTTTGAAAACTTGTTTTTATAATTAAAAAGAAAAGATTGCGGAAAAATGACTTTTTCAAATATCTAACCTGACAGCTATGGTGATCATCAGTTAACATTAATTTTTCCAGATAGTAAAGTGCTTACGATTTTTCTAGCAATGGGTTAGTAACCATAAATACATAAGCTTATCAGTCAAATAGCGCAACAGCACTGCTTATAAGTTGTGTAGATAAATATACGGAGGATTATGTGTATATATTTGTTTTCCCCGCTTTTCTTCGACCACGCTGTGTTATCTTCGTTATAATAGCGTTCATATTGATAACAGGCTTGTCATAAATATTTTTTCCATCAACTTTTATTTTTTTACTGCTGTATGAGATTAATTTTATGCTGGATGAAATTTAGAAATTGTATTTTATTTGTTACAGAAAAGATGCCTACCTACAAGGTCACTTATTTTCCGGTTAAGGCTCTGGGTGAGCCTATTCGCTTTCTTTTGAGCTATGGTGGCGTTGAGTTTGTTGATGACCGTTTTGATAAAGAGAATTGGCCTGCTATGAAACCTAGTAAGTATTGCTAATCTTACGAACATTCTTTAGTCAGTTTAACAAATATTCTTGAATAGTAAGCATTGTTTGGTCAGGACAATAGGATTGATTCATCATAACTTCACAGAATTGATAAATCAATGACTTGATTGTGTTGCCTGGTACCATACGCAATTCTTTATGATGGTTTCTGTTGAATGTTTATAAATTTCATAGTTTTGACATCCTTTTCTCATATAACTTTGGACTCGTATGTATTTTTACATTTTTTATTTTATCTTACAGCTATGCCATTTGGCCAAGTTCCAGTGCTAGAAGTTGATGGTAAAAAGATTAATCAGTCCATGGCTATTTGCCGCTATCTTGCTAAGCAGTTTGGTTTAGCTGGCAAAGACGATTGGCAGAATTTAGAAATTGATGTAGCCGTTGATAATATTAATGATGTTCGAACAAGTAAGTAAAAATATAGCTTACTATCTCCTCAATGTATTTATATCATAATAACTGTTAAGTGGAAATCAGTTGTGCAATTTTCCACCAATCCTGGTTGTTATATTGATGTGAAAGTAGCACGATAACACAATATGATCCAATATATTACATTACACAGATCTACAGAAAATTATCTCCTAGGGGCAATTCTTTAAAAGATCAACATTTTTTAATCTATTCTTGACTTATCGGAATGAATTGCACATTATAAGTATTATAAGTTCGTTACAAATAGCTTTTTGTTATCAGCTGATAAATCAATGTTCATATAGTCAGGATTATTATCAACTTTCTAATGAACAGTTTTAGTATTCCTTTATCTTATCTGTGATATAACATTATCACAACTCTTTTTTCTTTTAGAACTTGCAGCTGCTCACTACGAGACGAATGAGGAAGCTAAAAAAGAGAAACGCAAGGCCGTAGAGGAAGTGGTTCCATTTTATCTGGAGCGTCTTGACGCTCAGGTGAAGAAAAATGGCGGATATTTCGTCGGTGGTTCCCTCACTTGGGCTGACATCTATTTTGTTGCACTCCTGGATTATTTGAATTTCATGGCCACATACGACTTGGTTGAGAAGTACCCGAACCTTAAACAATTGAAGGAGAAAGTTTTGGCCATTCCAAGCATCAAAGCATGGGTGGATAAGCGTCCTGATTCTGAATGTTGAGCCTTCAAGTGATGAACAAAAGAATATCACATTTCATTGAATAATTTTTTTTCTGATTTATATTGCTAGGACATAGAACTTTATTTCTTATAATAGCCCGCAAATGCCTGTTATATAATGAAATATATATTTTACTAAGAGTAGTAATAAAAAAATGATTATATTCACGAAACACATTCTATATTGTGTGACAATTCGAATATTAGTGTTATAGTTTTAAGCATTATTAAGCAGTGAATTCCAAAATTTATATTTTAATAAATAATGAATTACTCATCATTTTCTTGCATTTGTTTTAAATTAGAAAAAGGTTTTGCATTCCCTATTTACCAAAATTACACCATTCTGTTTTACCGACTGCGTCATGAATGCTGAGTTTATAATTATCGACGTTCAAAGGTAATAATAACAGATCACGAGGTAAGATTGGGAAGGAGATCAACCTCTTGCCCGGCTGGCTCCAAAAAGTAGGCCAATTCTTAGATCCCACATGTGTTATATATTTATACACTAGTAATCTGTATGTCTATATATCATTTAATTTTTCTTTTATTCTATTCCGGGGGAAGGACGTCAGATGCAACATTCACATACAGTTGGTTTTCTTTATAAGCATCTAGTCTGTGGTTGTGGCCAGTGGAAAAGAAACTATAATGGAATGGACTCGTCCGTAAGTTCATAAAGAATAAAACTATGAAAAGGAAATATATTTAAAGTCATTCGAAGAGAATACACAGGGTATCGTGATGAAAATGGATTTATGGAATATTCGTGAGTGACGAAACATGAGAAGAAAGGATATTTTCGTTGTCAGAAAGGTTTGTTAGAAAAGTGTCACTATTTTGGGAGATGTAAATAGAAATCATATGATCTGTCAAGAACTGTCACTAATAGCAATTACGCTTTGTTATTTGTAATTCATAATGTTTTTATTCATGAAAATCATTTGAAGCATTTAATTGGCACGCAAGTATGTACAGAGGAAAGATTTTGGTGCTGTTTTACGAAATTTGAAATTTTGTTTTTATTGATTTATAGAGACTGAGCAATATTGACGAATAAATATTTTATAGGAAATCATGTAACGTGTGTCGTACCATGGCAACCGCAACTGAAGATATAATATGTGGCAGTTTTGTGTTTTATAACAACTTTGACTCTGCCAATTTAGCCAAGGTTGAACAGATCAGAAGAAGCGAGACAACTGACAATGGTAATATAACATTTTCTTGAATATATGTAAATTACTATGACATAACTATTATGTTTTTAAGATGGTTGCGAGAATGAGGGTAAATCCTGTAAAAGTGCAGATTCCGAAGAAACACCGGACTACGAGTTTAATGTTTGGACTAAGCACGATTGCCATGGAACTGAATTTCAAAATTCCAACAGGACCTGGTTTCATTTTGGCGTCAAAGCAAGTGTGCAGGGTGCCTATGTTAAGATCAATGTGGTCAATCTTAATAAACAGGTGAAAATGTTTAGTCAGGGTATGTGTCCAGTATACAAAACCATACCAGGTCATCCTCAGTGGGAAAGAATACGAGAGAAGCCTACCTACAGTGTACATATCTAATTTTATTTACTATAAATTTCATGTTATTTAAACCCTTAATCTTCATGAGAATTTTAAATTATAGTTGGATCACAAAGGTAGCGAATTCACACTATCATTTGTGTACCGTACATCTGAAAATCCTAAGGCCATCACTTACATCGCTTTCACCTATCCATTTACGTACACTGATCTTCAACAATATTTGAAAAAGATTGGTACAAAAATGATTAAAAAAAATACAGTCACTGTGGATGATATCTATTATCATAGAGAGTGTGCTGCCATGTCATTGGAAGGACGCAGACTGGACCTACTCACTATAAGCTCGTACCACAACATATCCACGGAGAGAGAGGATAGGCTGAAAAATATGTTTCCAGAAAAGAACGAGGAGAGGCCTTTTAAATTTAAGGGAAAGAAGGTTCGTTTATTTGTTTAAAAAATATTCTTAACTAGTAAGCAATCATCATTAAACATTTATGCGTAGGTCATCTTTGTAAGCGCACGGGTCCATCCAGGAGAGACGCCTTCAAGTTTTGTTTTTAACGGTTTCCTCAACTTCCTACTGACTCAAGATGATCCAATGGCGATCAATCTACGTCGTCTATATGTGTTCAAAATGATTCCGATGCTCAACCCTGATGGTGTGGTCAGAGGTCATTATCGGATGGATACAAGGGGTGTGAACTTAAATAGAGTGTATCTTAATCCTTCAGTAAAGAATCACCCGACAATATATGCTGCAAGAGCTCTAATCAGGTAATTAACAATATTTGCAAACTTTTAAATTACGACTACTGATCACTTCATTACCTATCTTCTAGATACTATCATTACTGTTATGAGTTACCAGACGAAATGGAATCAGAAAAAGAATTTGAAAGCATTAACTTAGACGTGAACAGTGATAGTGCATCAGATATAAATGAATCATTACTAAACGTAATTAGAGATACAACAAACAAGCTACTCCAACAGGTAATTGTAAAAAAATGTAATATGCAATCTATATATAAGCAGCCAATTCTATCCCAACATCTAAATCCAAATCTGGTTTCTCGGTTTGCAACAGGTGACGTCAATGACGCTTGATGAAAAAAACATAGGCGAATCAGAATCCAAACGCACTTGCGAATCTTCCAAAGGAATTACAAAAATTAATCTGCACGGTAAGCTTGCCCAAGAATCACAGCAATACATGCCTTCAATATCCTTCTATAAATTAGCATTGATAAATTCATTACCCTAGTATACTTCCTTTTGCAACTAATATCAAATTTTTCAATTAATCGATTTTTGCAATATCAAATCAACTCATTATCTGACATTGACTCTTTCACATAGCAGAAGGTGAAGACCTTCCTCGTACCTTAGAACAAAGCTACGAAAATTCAGCAGCGGATGGATGCAACAAAAAAGATGCTACTGCAGTCCGACAAGTAAAAGTGCAACCTGAAGATTCTGGATTGTTCTTATACATTGACCTACATGGTCACGCCTCGAAGAAGGGCGTCTTCATGTACGGCAACTATTTCGATGACCCTGAAGACACAATAATGTGTATGTTACTACCGAAATTGATGTCCATCAATAATCCTAATTTTCACTTCACCTCCTGCAACTTTGCTGAAAGAAATATGTATCTTATGTAAGTAATTGACCCACTATAATAAAAACCTGGGAAGTCTACCTTCCATAGAAGATTTAACAAATTATTTTTCTAATTTGTACAGTGACAAGCGTGACGGTATGTCACGAGAAGGATCAGGTCGAGTGGCGGTACATAAATTGACAGGACTTGTTCGCAGCTACACTTTAGAGTGTAATTACAATTCGGGAAGACTGGTCAATTCCATACCAGCAAGGATCCGTGATGGATCTAATAAAAATCAGGCGCATATGTTCGTCCCACCTAAATATACACCGGCAGTGTTCGAAGAGGTAAAATCATTGATTAGTTGTTGCAGTTTATCAACGAATACAATATTGTATTAATTTTTACATGTACTACTCTTTTACTTTGTGACTTCACACAGGTTGGCGCAGCACTGGGTCCATCGATTCTTGATATGACGAATAATAATCCAAACAGCCGACTACCCAATAGCCAATATCGTTCACTGAGAGGCGTAAGAACTTACTTGAAATTAACGTACGTGAACAATTTTACAGCTTCGTTCAACAAGCCGCTAAATAAGGTAAATCCAAACGCAGAGAATGAAAATGACGTTATAGAGACTGAGATAAGACAGTGTGTCGTCTCTTAATTTACGTCATGTATTGCTGTAACGTTTGTGTTTGTTCGTGCAATTGTGCCAAGGAGCATAATCAATTGAGCTAAAACGTAAAGTGGCTTTACGTTTTGACTGCGAAAGTGGGAGAGAGATTTTATTTCTACGTTATTTTTTCCTATCCACTTGGTAGGCAAAACCGACATACATATATGTCATAGACATTAAAAGGCTTAAGCTCATAAATTCATTGCAGTAGAAAATACCATCGACGCTCTGCATAAGTTATTTTCATTATTTCTAAGTTCCTCCTCAAGCTTGGAAGCTATATCTGAGCTTGCATTTTTTTTATAAGCGGGAAACAGGGCGGCAGTCCCATGTAAATCATTAATTTACAACTAATATCCCGTGCTTTTAGTACAAGCTATTGGATTAGATCTCTAGTGCCGTTAAGTTATTTTAACCCAATTAATTTATTTATTTCAGTCGACTGGCATGACAATAATATTTTCATATTATTTTCTCTTAATAGAAAATTTTGCAAAACGAACAGCTAATTAATACGTACGCTCCTCGTAGGTATGACCGTCTTTCCGTTTATTCCTAATTCTAACAATTCCATAAGTTCGTCGTTTTGCAGAGAAATATTTCCACGTACTTTTTCATTGTACTCGTCCATTTTTACTCTTTTATACGATCTTTGTATATTAGAACCTATCCTGTGTTTTTATACGATTTAGATTTACCAAAGACGAATGTTGTCGCTTGACTGTGGGTTTTTCTTAGCCAATCGTTGCAACGTACAGTAGAACTTTGATCATTCGAGGTATTGTGTACCGATCCGAGTTTGGATAATCGAAAAACTTCTATAATACGGATTCAATTTTTTAATGAAATAAAATTTTATGCAATTAGGCACGAGTAATCGTGTCTGCTGTAAATCTGCCACTGGTTGCATGTGGCATACTTGTCGATATACGTTTTGATAAGCTTTGGATAATACGAGCTACTAGCTGCTGTAGTTTGAACAACAGAGAGTCAGGCGAATTCGATGCCAGCACGAATAATGACAAATTTCAATAATGCATGCTCGAATGAATCCGGGTTCTACTGTATTAGAGTATAGAGATAGCTACAAGCAATGCAAGTTTATTCAGAACTCGATTTTAGTCATATTTTTTTCCTTTTGTGTTGCCATTTCAAACGCAAAACAAGAAATAAAAAAAAAGTATCAATGAGCTATTGCGATTGATAGTCATATCTTTATGTAATTAACAATGTCCATTTCTTTAGCGAAAAACAACGTAATGATATGTGTCGTCAATGAGTTATGTCGCTGGGTGATGGGGACTTGTTCAGCTAGGACATGCCGATCCAAGAGAACAAAACAGAAAAACCTTAGCAAATCTCTGTATCATAAGAAATAAAATTCTAATTCAGTGTGAGCGTTCATTGAAATTGTTGGGTCTGTTAAAGCTGTTTGGAAATGAATCGTTGTGTGACATAGAAAATGGAAACTTTTGGGTCTCTAACAAATGAAACTGGAATTGGATGCCGATTCATTAGAATCAAATTGATGATAGACATTTAAAAATAATAGACTTGAACAGTATTACCTTTTTGTATTTTCTTTTTCCTATTTACAACTAAAATCTTGATCTTTCTTGAACTTTCGTTACGTTGCTTTTAATTCATTCTTTGTATTTATTGATTATACGATTGTCATCCTTTTGTTCGTATCGTTTTTCAATTTCACACGGTATCCAATTCTTGATTTTTCTTTTATCATTATGAATTAAAGGTTTTCACGTAAACCCTTCTGCTTTTCAGAATTCAATTAGGTAACTTTCAAGGCTGACAGTAAATTTCCACTTTGTAGAGTACAACTTATACAATCAATGTACTGCGTTTTACGATGTACCGTTTTATATCTATATCTGTGTTAATAAATTTAAAGTTTATTAGTACGCATTTATTTGCTTTAATTTTATTTTGCACCCGCTTGTCCTAACTGGTCCCAATGTTATGCCGGCTCGGTTTCAAAGATATGAAAGAAAAAATCAAGCTACCCTGATGTACAAAATTAAAAATCATTTTTTCTTGAAACAGGTTACATTATGTTCTCTGCTTTACATTCATCATGTCATTTATATGTTGCAACTAACACGAGCTTATTTGCGATATCTTATATCCGCTTATTATTTGATATTACAAATATTCTCTGTATACATTGCTGTCAGGTAATTTTTATGAAGCGATTATTATATTTATTTTATTTCTTTGTAATTACTGTAAATATATTCACAAGCGTTTGTCTTGCCATCGTAATCAATCATTGGAAATATACAAGAATCTCTCTCTCACAAATTTCTTCATAAAATCAATGTATTCAGTGTTATTAAATATAAATCAATGTTCATCCTAGACGGAATGTACAATAGTCTTATTAGGATCCAAAAACAATTGTATTTCTGCCCGCAGAATGCTACTACAACTACAGCACAGGATACAGTACTGGTTGAAGCACTTGGACCAAAACTGGGTTGTGTTCATGAGGATGACGGAAGCAACTTGTCCAGGAGTGAATTGAATCCTGTTAAGAGGACCAGTAAAGCACGTCGGTCAACGAGTCTTTACACAGTTGTAAAGAGGATAAAGAACACTAAGAAGCCAAGGCAGATTGTTAATTCGAAAACTTCAAAGAGTCAGGCTGGCAACAGTATCGAGACCATAGCCATGGTAGTTCCTGGGATAGGCATTAAGAAGAAATTATTTAAATCACCAGATTATTATCCTGCTGCGACAAGGAATCTTGAGAATATTAGATCTGTTTTCCCAGCTCCATTAAAGTGGCATAAGCGTCCTGGGAGAAAATTGGCTCTTAATAATGTTATTAAAAAAACTATACAAACTGAGCAAACAAGCATCATTAAACAGGGTACTAAAAGATTGAAGGTAGTGTCTCCTAAACTTTCAAAAACTCGTCCAGAGATTGGAGAATCATCGAAGGCATCCAGTTTGGAGAAAACATCTT
The DNA here is from genome assembly GCA_030142635.1 of Trachelus troglodyta. Classification (NCBI taxonomy): domain Eukaryota; kingdom Metazoa; phylum Arthropoda; class Insecta; order Hymenoptera; family Cephidae; genus Trachelus; species Trachelus troglodyta. The sequence continues at coordinate 2,767,861 of JARQTJ010000420.1, read as the reverse complement.
CCAAGGCATCATCGAAAGCTTTGTTCTTGTGCAACAAACAAAGTGCAAAGAGTGCTTTCGGCAGGGCCAGAAAGCAATGCATGAAGATAGAGCAGACAAAATCAAAGAAGTCTTCCAAGATTAAAACAAAGAGTTTAAACCAATTGGTTAATGATAAATCATTGAAGCATGATCTGGCTAGATCAGAAATCATTGATTGAGATTTAGATTTAAGGAACTTCACACAAGTTCGTTTTTAATATTTAATGGGAATTATTATAAAATTACTTGTTCCTCACATTGTTCTATGTGTCAATAACATCTGAGATGTAATCATTGACGTTTCTATTTATATTGAAAATTAGACGGATTTTGATAATAGGAATAGCTATGTATGAATCTATATATACACATATACACTTCTCAGAGAAATGGAGCAACGCTCATCGTTTTTTACCGGAATTACGTATATTCCCAACAAAGCTAGAATAATCAATAAAGCCACAATCCCGTCGGAATTATATTTCTTTGATCTCAAAGCAGACATCTTGTTACCGAAACTATTTCTACAAACGCCAAGCTATGTGGTCCATTTGTTACATTGTATTGAGTTTAATATAATATATATTACCTACAAAAACTATATACTATTTCCAAGAGTGGAAAACGCATATAAAAAAAGTTTCATACACACTGCTCGCTGTATAAAAATAAATTTCTTAAATACAATATACATCCAATAAAAAAGAATATTAACATATAGTTGGGCCATGACATCAGTTCAGTTTGAGGAGCCATCTCTCCAACGACTCAAATTGCAAATAAGTCACCTCAAATTGAAACTGATGTCGGGACCCGACTATAGTTTCCTTTAATAATTCCTAATTAATGCAATCATGTCTCCCAACTCACATACATATATGTTACATATATACACACACACTCTGAAAGAAAAGATTAGGAAAATTCTACTAAATAGTATTATCAATTACAAGCATTTAAAATCTTGTAATAAGTTATAGTTTATAACGGCAAAAATTGTTGCCTTTGTTAATTTGTGTAGAATTTTTTCCGCCATGGTATATCTTTAGTTCTTCCGATTATGTCACTGTCTCAATTACAACATTCAATTCAATCTAACAACACACATCCAACGATCAGTAAATGCATAACGAAATTTAGAAGCACAAAGCAACGAACAGCTGAAATCACTATAGTATAAAATATAGTCTGGTCGACCCCACTCCTCTCTTTCATGGCAAAGCAGTGAATCAGGTCTGTCATACGTAGAAGCCATTTCAAACGGCATCGGTTAGTCGACACTAGCGCAGGCAGGTTTCTCATTTCACCTGAGAAACAGTGAAAACAGGTGTTTATTACGTTAACTCATTTGTGAATTCAACCTGGAAAATATTACGGACCTTTTTGAATTTTATAATGGAGGCCAACATCGGGTGCAAGTGGTTTGCGCTCTTCGCGCTTCTTACACTTTATTTTGAACCAGGTAAGTCCTTACCTGAGTCGGTTCACCACATTCATTTTATGGAACGTGAGTTCCCCTCATGGTATAGTAAGGGCGTCACTGTCACGAAACGGAAGAAGCGTCTGGGCGGGGCATTATCATTTTTTTATTGTTAAATTCTCGTTTCATTTATCATTTTTTTTCCTTTTACAATTTTCTCATTAAACGCATCGGGAGCGCGTGCCATGTTCACTCTTAACTGAAGTACTGAGATTAAGCATTGGACTGCGCCTTGAGAATTTGTTATACAAAAGTCACGGTATTGTTGTTGTAACAGATAAGATGCTGAAAAGGCATTTAAAAAAATGTTAATCAGTCTTATTCATGACGGATATCGTTTACTGTTTGCAATACATTTTCCATTGAGTGTATAGCTCTTTTATTCAAAATTATGATAACTTTTGACCTCTTGATAATACTATTGATAACACTTCAATGTTCAACTGTACGTAGTTAAAACTGAGAGCATCTGCTGGTTCACTTCAATGTTTCATTAAACTATTGTAAAGTCGACTTGACCTCTTGATAATACTATTGATAACACTTCAATGTTCAACTGTACGTAGTTAAAACTGACAGCATCTGCTGGTTCACTTAAAGGTCTCATTAAACTATTGTAAAGTCGACTTGCGATATTTGGAGAACATGTATCGTCCAGAATCTAAAATTTCCTTTGAACTGATAAAGACAGGAATTAAATTGGATCCCTGGCATTATAAATTGTATGAGAAAAAAATTAAATTAACATTGTTTCTCACAGAGAATAATCTAAACGGGCTATTATTCTCTGTTGATTACCCACATTGATACCAAAGATGCTCAGTCGATTGAAATAGCCCATGGTAATTTCGATTTTGCATTATCTGTCTATTCACACCAGAGTAAATTCGTACATGCGGCTATGTCAGAATATCGATAATCAACGTCACTCATGAAATCATCCGTATCATTTTTCATCCACGATGATTTTCATTGAATTTTAATTTATCCCTTTAGCCAAAAGTATCGAGTGTTACCAGTGCACCAGTACCAGCAGTGTCGAACCTTTTCAGTGCAATGAATTTTTATCAAGCGACATCGATATGAAGCCGAAATCCTGCGATAACATTTATGACGCTCAGTACTGCGTTAAAGTCGTCGGCCGTTTGGAGGGTAAATGAAACTTGTATCACGTGACAGAGAAATAAGAAATGGACGACTAATAAAATTTCTAACAAGAATCATTACCTGTAATCAAGCGCTATTGGTTTCAGGATGACATGGGAATTGGGATGCTTAAAAATTAATAAACCTTTTTCCCACGCGCATTATAAAACTAATCCTACTCAAAGTGTAACAATCAATATGCTTATACTCGTTACTAAACGTGGAAATTAATATGCTTTCGCTCTTTATAACGGAGTGCTGCCTCTTGAATGCTACCAGTGCACAACAGCCGACGAATGGAAATGCACGGATGGTGATTTGACCGTAGAAGCGCTTCAGCCACAAAATTGCGACCACGTCTTCGAGGCTAAATACTGCATCAAAACTGTGGGGAGATATGGAGGTCAATTGATAAGGATAGGAGTGATTTATAGTCCTAAAATTTCTTCCAAATCATTTTGCATCATAAAATCCTCACGCATGCTTACTGACCTAGTGTAATAAAATATTCTTTCTCTCTCTCGTTGGATCGGATTAGCTAAACTAACATTTCAGGATCTTCCTCGACTTCACTGTTCTAACATCGCGTATGTCTTGTACTTACAGATGGAATTGGTACCAAGCGATTTTGTTCATCCAAAGATCGGGGAAATTCCTGCGAATACGTGCGTCAACCTGGAGACAAGCTTACGTATCGCACGTGCATCTTTACCTGTACTGGGGACGGTTGTAATCCGGCTTCCGGTCTCCTTCCCAGCATACTGACGATTATATCCGGTTTGCTGATCACTCTCAGATTCTTATTTCATAGATAGAATTGTGACTGAGATGGAAACCGTTGGTGCGGTTACCAAATGTGTTTGATAGATCGCCATTGGTATACACGTTAAACGTGATCTTCTAGATGACTGTTACCAAATAGAATCTCATTTGCCTTTATCATTTTGTTACATGATGACCTTTGTGCATTTTTTGCACCAGATGGTATTCACGAGTCTGATATATTTTTGTGAATTGTCAGGAAAATCGTAGGAGCACTTAGAAATAATTATTCTTATGAGACACATAATATAAGTGACCTGAGAGAGCTGAAAGTAATTTCATAAGGATACACACTGTCCAGTAAAATGTAATTACGTGATATTTATTAGAACAAAGATCATGAATCTATCTGATTATAGGCTCTTGCTTTTTTGTATATCTACTTTTTCACGTTACATAGTAGTGTACTCGTAAGGAATAGGATAAGCAATGAAATCTCTATTAGCAAAGAATAAGACGACGTGGAGGATCCATATGTTATTTAGCTGTTTATTTAAATAAGCTAGTTAAAAAAAAATCTTTCACGTAAATCATTAATACGTACAAATTGTAGCTGCATTCAGCAGAAACAGGACTGACGGAGCAAATAAATTTGATTAGTGAAATTTTACAATCGTTCCAAGATTTAAAGTTGAGTGATCAATTCAATGTTCTTGCTCTCTTAGTATTCCTTCTCTTGAACACAGTCAATGAACGTATAGATATCTAGGTAATGAATAGCTACAACAAATTTTTATTGATGATTCTGTAAAATATTCTTTTTTGTGCATATTTTTTGCGTGACACACTTCTCTTTGGCATGTATATAATAAGGCAGCCATTTCGTCTGGTCGTACCAATTATGGAATTTGACGTTAATCTTTTTACTTCCTTTTTTCTTTCTAACTTTCCACCCTATGAAGAAACGCAGCTTATGGTACAGGTCGATTGCTTAGAGTCGAGTGCCAAAAGTTTGGCACACCAGTTCCCCTGCAAATATACTTCTAATATCTATACGAATTGCTACAATTACAATGTAATATTCAGTTCGTCATTCCAACAAGCTTTTTCCATAAACACGTAAAAGCTGGCGAGTTCTCAATCTTCATCAGCACACACGAGTGCTCGCGATAGGTGTAAAATTTGCCTTGGCGAATAATTGCTAATACATTCCAGTAAAAATATATATATAAGCTACAGATATTTAATACAGGGAGGCTTAATGTACAGACTGCTACGAGCGGTAAGAGCTTCATTTGCTCTTAGACAGAAAACAAAGTTATTTAAATAAATTCTTAAATAGAGTAAAGATTCCACAACATGATTCTCGCACTTGTCGCGATCAAGTGCAATACTCTTATCACACAATTTGACAATTATCGTAGACATAAGTAAACTATGATCGAGTCTCTTTTTTGTGAACTGTATAATAGTAAGTGTTGATTTGCCGCAATAAAACGTACTGTATAAGAATTTAACGCATTATCCAATTCTTATGTGGGTTCGGTACGCACATTGTTGTACCTCCATGTATCTACTACTCGTGTCAGTTTAGTATAGCTTGATAAATTAAAAACAATAACTGACGCCATTACTCTCTACGGAATATAAGAAGAAACATCGAAGGCAGTTTGTCGTTTCGCGAAGGCACGCTAAATACAGTGAGTTTTAAATGGATTTTCTACCAGAAGAGGAACCATCTTATGTTGCTTGTCGATAGTGGACAAGGGGGGAAAAAATTAGATTTTATAAGCGATAGTATCATCACGTGTGTAAATTTTCATTGAAGGAATCTAATTTTTTTCATTCATTAAACATTCACGACATTTATATACTCTATTGATCTAACTAGACAAGGTAAGAAAAATACATTTAAACGTTGTATGGATGATTAAGAAAATTCAATCGTTATAAGGGAAAAAGGTCTGTCTCATCTTACAATCATTAAAAGACGCATGAATATTGGTCCTATGAATTCATATGAATATGCGCAGTTCGCGACTTAATGATATGAATGATGGAGGAAATTGTCGTGATTTTTTAAAATCCATCTACACGACATCTATCGATTACTAGTTCATTGCATAATTGATTAATAGAATTAGCGCGGATTATACAATAATGAAATACAAGAATCACTTTTTAAATAGGATTGAACGCAGACTTACGTATCATATAAATTAGTCGATTAAGCGTGGCGAATATAAAATTTGAAGGCTTTCAATGAAAATGGAACTTAGCGTTGTGCGTTTGTGACAAAGAGAGAAGAAGAGAAAATTAACAGTCGTTTTACTTATAACCGTTCCTAATAACTTAGCAATAAGATTGAAAATATTTCTATGAACATATACATTCTTAACTGGTGCCGTGGGTTTCATGGAATCCATGTCCAATCTTGAAGTTGAAACGTAAGTGTTTCTCATGACGGCAGTTAAGGGTTAAACGAAGCATGATTTGTTTCATTGATTTTAAATCATTTGGTGAGGGTGCACAGCGAAGCACTAAACACAGAACTTTGAACGTACAATAGTAGCATAGTCGTATATATATTATATAAATGTATATTATTAGCTGATACGTTTACTATGGCAAAAGCTCTTTATCCACAAGCACCTTGCTGTGTAGTTGAGAAATGCAATTTGCATTTGAATAATTTCTAGAAAAAGAAAGAAAAAGAGAAAGTGAACGTTATCGCGTGCAGAGGCCCGAAATTATTTAGAATAATTATAGACTCTCGATATCAACTACGTCTCTCTGTAATGCATTGGTTTACGTGAGAGAACGAAGGAATGAATAGAAAAGAAAAGGAATGAATTTCAAGTAGATATATCTCTGCGAAGAAGAATGACAAATTCGATTTGCCTATAAAAGAAAACGATATTATACTATCTATTCGAATGTTATATTCCTACCTTAACGAACATATAGCGTCCAGGTCTCATCAGCAATTTTAATTATTATGAGAACACGAATGTTGATATAATTTTGTATTATTTGGAAAAAAAGTTGCAATTAGCATTGAGAATACTTAAACACGGAGCATACCGAAGTATTCAGACTGTTTTCCTCACAGACACTATTCGCGTACAGGTACCGTTATTATTTTCTTTCTGTTTTCTATTTTCAATAGACCATACGTGTCTATATTCCTCTGGCAAGCTTGATTACATCTACAAAGCAACAACCATCGACCATACTCCTTTCGAAAATTATTTCCGATAAGGAAAGTCGATGTGCCTGGCAGTAGTTCGATACGAAAATGCCAAAGGATTAAAAGCAATACGACGGTCCTACGTATTTCTATTTTCTTACGTTTTGTCCGGCTGATTACTATTATCTATACCTGCTTATAGTTACCAACCGTTAAAACTGTACAATTTATAATTCGTGAAATTCAGTGACTCTGCAGTTTGCGTATTTGCTCCTCCAGCTCCTTGACGCGCAGTTGACTATTAGCCAGTTGTCGTCGAACCAATCTGAGTTCATCAGTTTGACGAGCGAACGCTACTCTGAGTTCAGCCTCGTTGTTGGGGATGTCCACAGTCTCCAGGACCTTGTTGTCATTCAGTGTGGTTGTCACGATGTTACTCTGTACAAATTTTATAAGGTATTTTCGTGAGCAGAATAAGTCTACTTGGGGTAAGCAATATTTCTATATGTGCCTTTCTGAATGATCCAGGCGAAGAAGCTTGGTACCACTATGCAGTTAGTACGTAGCCTTCTAATAAATTTGTAATAGTCAAACTACACTGCGCAGTCTACATAAGCTGAAAAATCTAAGAAATCTACTTATCGGAATGTATTCCTTATTCGTTACAAATATAAAGTATCAGATAGCGTACTTATATTTCATAAATAAAATTTAGCCTGAATCATTGCAACGAATCAAAAAAGACATGGACGATACATCAAAGTGTTTAATAGTCTAGTTAAACAGCAACAAAATTAAAACATCTTCCAATAACCTACCTTCTTGTTATAATGAGTATAGCTCCCAAACTTGCTAACGAGCTCATAGAATTTGGTGCTACATCTTGGTGTCTTGCGATGGACCATGCAAAGTGTTAGTGTGTTAGACAAACGATTGATAATATTAAGAGGCGACCTATGAATACATCTTCCTCCAGTAGTTCTGGGAAAATTTAAACATAGTAAAAAAATTATCAAAAGTAACAAATGCAGTTTCACAGTCAATCTATCCTATTCATAGGTACACCTCTTAAGTTGTAAAATTCGTATCCAGCTGCGTTGGCTTTGATAGGTAAATAGCTCTCACAGCCTCTAGCGTAAATAAAAGCTATACCGATAAAAGGTATATATGCATATTCTCGTTGAAGTAAGGATTAACAGAGATAAAGATAATAAGGATAAAACCACCATGGATGCGTTACATCAAGAGATACGCGAAATGAATATCGTCTAGAGATTTGAAATAGAATGTCGCATCCAGAGCAATCTTCATTGTCGAGACTACAGACAGCTAGCAACATCAAACGGTTATCACGCTACAGGAAGTAGACGAGGAGCTCGACTCACCTGTAAACCAGCGCTACCAAATTTCTGTTGGAGTTCATGAAACTTTGTGCTCTGGTTACTCGAAGTCTTCTGACTCTTCTCCGACATATCGTGAAGTTCAACAGGACGATAATCCGGCACGGTTTCCGTGGAGAGAAAAGCGAATTTTTTCTTGTTATTCAAATCCGTTGCTGGTGGCATCTGTGCAGGTTTGTAGACACGCGGTTTGTGTGTGGTGATGCTACCACCTGTCGACAAAGCACCTAGATGCATTCAGGAAACCATCGGCTGGTTAGTATCACTTCCCAAATCATTAGGTAGGATGAGATTAATGAGTGATTAAATGATTTAACGTGCGACGACGTGAAAGCGAATTTGTACAGCGTGAATGGGAAAGCGAGTAGCGAGAATTCATACCAGTTTTTAAAGATATTAAAATCGGAGGACTGTTCATGCCGCTGATCCAATCCTTGGCCGAGAGAGCTGGTGTAGTTCCAATTGTGTCGGGATATAGATCCTCTTGAAACTGATCACTCTGATAAAAACATAATTTTCTTCCATTAGATTAGAGTTCAACCTTGAAAAATTCAGACGATCAATTAATACCTTTCGTGGCACTATCATGGAAATTGGCTCGCACATTCCACGAGTCGCGTGTAGCTTGTAAAACCTGTACACTTCGCAGATAGAAGTATTGACACCTCTCTTCGGCATAATTCCCAGTCCTCTCTGAGGATTTCCGGATATAAATTGACTAAGATAATGCAGCCAAGGAGCCTCGTTCGCTACTTCGTAGTACCGAATGTTTCCATCGCCCTGGATCAATGACCAACAGTAACAATAGAGTGCCTCAACCCCAAGTCATTTATTAAATTTACCTTTCCTGCTAGGAACACCATATTGGTATCGTTATCGTAATAAGGAAATACGATCCCACTGGAAGAGTCAATAGTCTCGCAAGTTAAAGGCATCGACAGATCATGCTGACTCCAAATGGCGTATTGCCTGTCCGAATGCCGACTAAAGCCAGTGGTTAAAAGACGACCAGATCCACCAAGAAATACAACCTTGCTTGCTTTGGTCCCAGCATGGCAGACACCTTCCTAAAGAAAAGCAAGAAGAGGTTAATAAATTTTGTTGAATTCTAAAATTTACATAGACATGGTACATCGTCGTATCCAGTGAACGTATATCTTACCGAAACAACAATGCCTGATCTTGGCTCAAAGACACGTAATTTCTTATCCTTACAGGTAGTCGCCAATAAGCTGCCATCCCTGTTAAGGGACATGCTATATATAACATCGGGATGTCTATCAATCACACTGACGGCTTCCCCTCGGTTTATATCCCAGACGATAACGAGATGATCGAATCCAGCACTGAAAAGTACATTCTCAGCAACCGGATGCCATTCCAGGTATGCGACACGTCTCTTGTGTCCTTGCAATTCAACAAGCCAGTCAGTTAGGTTCCTGGACAATCCACCGTCCGGTATATGCCAGAGTTTCACCTGAAAACAAGAAGAATCATTGATCATGAGAAAGTTCGACGGAATTCCTTAACAGAGAAATCAACTTTATTATCTTACCGTACAGTCATCCGAACAAGAAGCAATCACGTTATCGTTAAACGGATTCCATTTAATATCCAATACAGGACCAGTGTGCCCAGTTACTCTGCTAGCATTAAAATCGAGTCTTCCAGTCTGAAAGCGAAACGTGAGTAGTGATTAAGACTAGAAAAAAAGAAGAATTGATCTCAGACAGGTACCCTAGATAAATGGTAACACGGCTTCTAAGAAAAAGTATCGGTAAATCCATCTTCTGATGGAATACAAGATCAAACTCTATTACTCTAATGCGGGCACGGATAGCTGCCTAGGAAAGTGGAGTAAAAAATGTAAATGAATTTCGACCATGATAAAAAGAGAAAGATACCGGATAGTATATGAAGAAGGGGTAAAAAAAATGAGAGTGGAGAAAGAGAAAAAGATATTCGACAGTAATAAGTCATGGAAAAGCTGCCACGTTGCAGATTTACGAGCTGCAATTAACATCGAGATATAGCAGTGAAAGTAGAATCCTCTCCTGCTTCTTCGTATACACTTCTTTCACGGAGCACGTGGTAGCAGCATTCCTAATTAGTGTAACGTCCTTTATGTACCTATACAATACAGTACATTAGCATTAAAGATTTGAAGTTCTCCATACGCGTGAATCGATATGAATTTTTTAATTTTCCATTACCACCACTCTCCTCGTAGGAAATAGTAAAAGGAAGTTACGTAACTCCCTCCTGGCAGACAGTTTGAAATGATTACTCTCACCAAGATCAAGTGCACTGATTCATAAATTTAAAAATTATGTACATATTTGATTCTACTGATAACTTATCCTCTGAGACTCACATTGTCAAGTGGCAAAACCAGAAATGCACCACCACCAGCAACCTCGGTGACAACTGCCAAAAACTTTGGATTGACAGCACAGAATTGTGAGTCGTGGGCATTCTTCGTGATCTTGATGTTGTCGTAGCATCTCTCCCTCTTGGCCGGTACACCGTAAACGTGGCGAAATTTGCTGCTCCGCACGCCCCGGAACCACGACTAGGAATAGAAATAAAAAATTAGTAGTCTGTATGAGTAACGGTGTGTTTCATGCGTGGATTAACGATCCGGGAAATAGCTGGTTTGTCTCTCTGTGCCGGAACGTGCGGCCTTCTCTAACGTAATAAAAGCCTGGCACGATGCGCATTTTGCATAAGACTCTCTTAGACGTTTTGTTTCATGCATCAAGTATAGTAATTACATTAACTATCGTACGGGTTAAGGATTGAATAGAATATTGTATATCTTCGGATAGAAGTATTTATCAGAATCTGTTAACTATTATCATTGCGTTATCAGAAAACTTTGAGCACGTATATTGATCTCAGGGATGACGAGAGTGAAAGGCACGGTACGTGAAATTATTTAAAATTGGCTTTAAGTACCGGTGAATTTTACACAGTGAATTTATCGTCATTAATGTAAATAGTATTCCTTGATTTTTTTACAATACTTTCTTTCCTGTACTAACTGTGCTTCGAGCTGTGTCCAAATATGCTTCGTTTGACCTTACTGTCCTAAAATACTGGTCATACCGTACACGAACAATGGAACAGTAAACGAAGGCACCGCTTTACGATTTGGCGCACGTGATAATAACAGTGTGTTCTTAATTGTACCGTACATTTGTGTGCGTCCTTATTATATGTATGTATTGCAAGCGATTATACGAAATAATCGTACGAGAGGATTGCGTTAGATCAAAAGCCGCGAGATCGACAGTTTCATTGGCGCAGAAAAGAATTACAAAGCAGCTGTTTTAAATTCTTAGCTATCAGCGACGAACATAGAATTTCAATGTTAGTCGATTCCATTCCGTTCCATTATAAAAAGTCCAGGTTGTGCCGTACAACGTTTGCCATATAAAATAAAATTATGTGGGCCGCCCGTCTGTGGCTTATGTCACGTTTTGGATTGCGTAGATTCAAAATTACGTCAGCGTGCAATAATAAACAGTCATACAATCCTATCCATCAAAGATTGTACAAAGGTGGATCCTTATTGGATGAATTTCCAATTTTTCATCTGCCTCCTAGTCACTTGGTTTCTCTGAGTCTATCTAAAGTGAAATGAACAGCACAAGCGGCTTCTTCGTATCCAGGATAGGATCCCCAGTGAAATAAGATTTTTCGAAGAGTGGGGCGTTAGCACCGTACTAATATTAGCGCGTATAACTTCGTCCTATGATTTGCAGGCGTGCTAATATTAGCAAGAGGAAATTTATTCCGCAAAAGCCCCGAGAAGAAGTACCAGGTTGAGTTATTGCGACGAGCATGTGCTCGTGGAGTATGTTCTTTTTATTTTATATTCTTCCTTTTCTGTACCAGAAGAAACGAACGGTTGTGTAGATTGTGAAGGAGTCAAAAAAAAGTCTTGGTCTTCCCCTCTTACTGCCAGGAGCGACGGATGCCGCTCGTAGTTGCTGATCTTGCGGATCAGAGTTCATCCAAGTGAATAAAGTCTGTGTACTTGTGTTTCTTAATGGTAATTATAAAAGAGGTACCGAAGGAACGCGAGTTCCTGCTGGGAACACGCGAGCGGTGTGGACGTCAGGCTTTAAAAAAATAATGGAGTTAGAGGATCGATGATGAACAGTAGAGAAAAAGGAGAAGAGAAAACAAAGCGTTTACTTACATGCTTGTCGTTGGTCATGTCTGACTGTCAACAGGTTCAAAACACGTACGAGGCAGTCATGTGTGGTGACAGTGACTTGGGGGGGGGGCGTAACTGACAAGGCAGCCCATGCAACACCAACTCAATCAACTACTCAATTCTCAGCAACCAAACAGCTACACAGTTTTCGTTGTACTGAAAGAAATAAAAAAAAGAGCACACGGCTACAGCTACTGAACTCATAAAATTATAAAAGAGTTTGAAAACGTGACGGATAAAGAAATTACAAAGAAACGTTGAAGCTCAATACACGTCGTCTGTACGAATATAACTATTCAAATTGCGCGCCAAATTTATTATGCAATCAGTTATCAATCAGCACCTTACGCGTTAGAATATTTATCCAAAAGAATATATATGCTAAACGTATCGCACGTGACATTCAGAAAACGGAAGTAAGCATTCACTTTGTGATAAAACAAGTCACGACGATGTACCATTCTAATCTTTAAACTCTACCGAGAGACAGTTGTTTGATAATTAATTGAAGAATCGCGCACGCTTAAATTAATAAAAATTATTCTCTGTCGTAGAACAAATTACAGAGGGTCAATATCTCCTTCGATTTTGACACTTGCACGACAATTAGGTACCAATATTGATCTAAACCTCACACGCGTGATTACAATTATCAGATATGAAAGTATACAATTTAGTTATAAAAACCTCAATTTTACATTTCTCAATAACAATGTTCACGCATCCGATCCGCTTACTGGTGTTTCTCACAGATGAAAAACAAGAACCAAAATTCTCCGGCTAACAGCAAGATCTCTAATCGCAGTAGCCAGTACTGTACCGAAAGAGCTACTGACTCTGACTGAAAGCGGACCGAAAGCGTCAAGGTGTGTAGATATCAGCCAGTGACTATAGTACAATGCAGCATGGCTGAGTATAGTTGTGACAGGGTATAGTGTGTTCCATATAGTACGAGTAGCGATATAAGATACGTGAGAAACAAGATAACGCGATAGTACTTGTACAAAAAGAAAGAAAAAAACAAAGAGAAGATTTGAACAAGGGCCGTTGACGTTCGATCAAAGTCTGATATGATTCGTTGAGATTTGGATACACTGTCCATTGACGTAGAGATAAAATATCTATAAATTTGCTATAAACATTTTGTCGCTAGACGATCAGTGGCTCCTTTTTCATTTTCTCTTCCACTGTCTATGGTATCATGCATCTTTGCTTCTATAATCGGTCGTACGCGTTTCTAATCAGGCATACGTACAAGTGCCAGCTATTGTGTTCTACCGTGAACTGCAAACACAACCTAATTACACGGTTTAACGATCGTTCGTCGTCGCAAGGATCGATCTAGACCCTCTACTGGAACACCCTGTATGACGCAAGAGAAAGGATGGATATTTTTAGAAATTTCCTCCCACTCTTAGTCCATTATTCCCGATTGCTTATCCAATTTTCTAAAAAAGATTGCACGCGCCAAAAATAACATTCGTTTTTCTTTAAAAGCTAAAGAGCGTTCCTTTTTTTTCCTACAGCGGATTGCACTGTATTCGTGAAACGTAACGATGAGTGTCGAATGAACGCACTAGTGGAATTCTTCTAGCGGAATCAATTAATTTCACAACGAATGTTATTCCGCGTTTCTCTCATCGTGAAAGGACATTATCGGTGACAAGATCTCTGGGCCTTGCTCTTCTTTCCATTGATTCTCGTCGCCCTGTTGTAAGTCTCCAAGCTAGCTCTAGCTATTGGCTCACAGGAACTTTATTGCAGCTGATTCCATCCGTACCAAATTATTGACTGGATTTTATTATTCAATAATCATCCATGATGATCGAAAACCTTATGTCATGTTTCCTTATAGCGATGGCGATTGCATTTGTTCATTCCTTACAGACAATTCTCTAGGTTCATACAATACAGCATCATAGGCTTCTAATTTGGATGGATATATTTTTCTAGAGACATATTGACCCTCTAGGTCTCGTGCTTCATGCTGGTTACGTGGACCTGACGAGAATACAGTAGATATATACCAGTGTACACGTTAAATATTTCAACGGTTCGTAAACTGGGAAAGCCAAGAACCTCGAGACTAAAAGTAGATTCGGTTTTACTTACGGTAGGTTAGGCGCCATTACTTTTCTCAAATGGTTAACAGGGAGAACGTTGAGTTATTATGCTTTACATTGATATCTTGTATATATATTTTTTTTATTTTATTATACAAGTATTATCTAGTCCAGATTATTATTTGTCGACACGACATACCGTGACTACATGGCCTGTCAATTGATCCCGGCTGGCTATTGCACGTACGAAGCAGGACAAAAGCTTTGATGCTTTATTATTATTAGCAAGCTGTACCTATCCTGCTTCAGATTAATTATCTACGTCGATTACCTAATTTCAGTTAATTACTTGGTTCCGGCTGATTCGCGTGACACCAATTATTCTCCCAGAGGTGAATGATTAGAGTGTCCGTTAAATAATTTGCAAACGAAAAGCAACAGGAGCAGAAAAATCATTAGCATTGATTAACTCAACGACTTTTCTATGTGAAAACGTGGATTGGAGGTCAAGTAGAAAACTCAAGGTTTCTGTACAGCTTCTTTTCATAGATTTCAAATCGTATTAGGTTATGCTCCTATTTCCATTCATTATCAGGTTTCAGGTATCCAGTAGCATACTGTGAAAAGTTTAAGTAGTCTGAAAATCGTATATGGCTTTTAGCTAACAGGATTTAATTCAAACGCGGTCATATATATAATCACGATAGATTAGATAAATTAGCAATTAGATCGTAGAGAAATTATAACATATAGCGTGATTGATAATTAAATCCGTAGAGATCGAAATCGATAATGAATTGAAAATCGGGAATGAACAAAGCAATCGTTTCGGAGGAAAGTGACAAAGTAAAAGTTTTAGTGTGAGAAAAAAATGGTATCTATTAGAAATAAAATGACATACATCATGTAATTTCCTCGTGGTTTATCGTACAGACGGTAGTAAATATCTGTGGAATTTTTCCTACGGATGCGGGATGCACGTGAACGGATTAGGAAATAATCCAACAGGAATAGGGGAGACGCTGGAAAAGAAAAAAAATGATAAAAAAACAGGTTTCATTATTTTTTTTCGTCTCACCATAGGCATTTTTGAAGGGACAGGAATTAACAACAATGGCGAACGGTTACAGTAAACGGGATAGCGTTTTTTCTAGTTTCTTACCTGTTATGACAGAAATTACTTTCTCTATCGGGAAACGTTTGTAATGGAATTGGCGCCACACTGACCATTGCTTGATACTGATGTTTCTCAACAATAAATAATTGTGAAGCGTCGTGCGTGGCGGACAAGAGTTTTAAATGGAGCACGTCATGCTAATTTAAACTGAGTCATTCCAGTAGGAATATATATATATTCCTACTGGAATGACTATATACGAGAAGTAATAGACTCCATGACCTTTTGACGACTAAAGTATAGAACCATGGAAGTATATAGGAATAATACCAATATATACGGGTATCATAAAATTTGAAAATATACGTTAAGGAATTTTTGTTTGGTCTCAAATATCCAGGGACACCAAAATATCGAATAGTAGCTCCATTATTCTCCCTACTACGAGTCCCGTTAAAGTGCGACTAGAGGGATCTTAGGGAGTTACTATTTCGATTGAGAAAATGTCACTGGGACATTGTAGAAACATAATAAAATATAAATGTCAACTGGGCAGTGTATACCCTGCTAGATAATCCCCTGAGAATTACGTAAGAACTATGTAAACAGTAAGAAAAGTGTTTATGGCTTCCAAAGGGAGAAACATATTCATCTTCGTGCAAGGTACAGGGGAACATATTTAATGAAATATTAATTCTCTTACTTTCTCGCTAGGTTTATAACACGCTCGTACATCAACCATATTGTTCAACAAGTTGTGAGGATCATCCTTGCCTTCCAGGCCTAATTTCTCCACGAGTTCCTCTTTGATTCGAATCATCTCCCACTCTGTATGTTCACGTCCACTTCCTGAGACACTTGTTTTCACGAGATAGAATCTCTCCTTCCTGTGTCAGTGCTCTCCTTGCTTTATCTTCGCGTTGAGGTCTTTGGCATAGCACTGATTATTATCACTAGTTTGTACAATTATTTCAGAGAAAAGATTAACAAAGAATCCAACACTTGAACACGTTTCTTGAGATGTCACCACGCACCGGCTACTGGCCCTTTGTTTGATATCTGGCCGATCGAATAGGAGGAATCTCCCCTATTTTTTAACCCTGCGCACTCAACTAGAAATATTCTCCCCGGTCAATGATTTATTGATTGATAACTTATATAAATGGATAAGGGCATGTGAAACGTGAAATTTTTCAGTGGGTCAGCCGATAAACTTTAGAGCGGCACGCCTGTTATCAACCGCGGCAATAAACAAGCCGATTTTCATATCGATTTCGGACAACCCAAGGTATAATTTGAACGGTGTTTTAACTGGTTTTCTTAAGGAACGGAAGTCTACGATTTTATATTTTGAAATTATATAAAAATCATTGTCGAAATTAACGTACGGTAAAAAAAGATTTAATGCGTTTAATATTAATTATATTCATGTTTGCTGTTAATTCTTTGTCGAAGATATAAAATTATATAGAATAATGCTTGGTACCTTTTAGATATGCTACTGAGTTCTATGTTAAACGTGGAATCAGCGGGTTCAATGGTTTCCTTGGCTACTGCACCGGCATTCCACTTGTTTGAAACTAACCTTTTCAATGATACTGATGTAAATTGAAGTTGGAGGGTTGGATTTACGAAGACAATTATAATTTAATAGTTTCAAGAGGTTTATTTGATTTGTAGTGAAATATGGGATCAGATCATACGCATAGGAGATGGAGTCATTTGCAAAAGGTCTTGGAAAGGTCAGGACCTTTTTGCAGGCCAGATTTCGAACCGTCATCTGAAACTCTAAAATTTCTCATGGAAAATTGTAAATTGTTAGTTATTGGTGCTGGGGGCTTAGGATGTGAATTGCTCAAAGATTTGGCACTGATGGGTTTCAGGCAGATACATGTCATAGATATGGATACTGTTGAATTGTCCAACTTGAATCGGTATGTGATTTTGTGATAGTTCTCCGCTGTAATAAATATTGAAAGAATCTGTTTGTGTGTTTGTATAACAGGCAATTCTTATTCCGACACAAAGATATTGGATCATCGAAAGCTGAGATTGCTGCAAAATTTATAAATGCCAGAGTTCCTGGCTGCAATGTAGTTTCACACTTCTGTAAAATTCAAGACAAGGATGAGGCTTTCTATCGACAATTTCACATTGTTGTTTGTGGTTTGGATTCGATAGTGGCTAGAAGATGGATCAATGGCATGTTGATATCCTTGCTTGTTTACGAAGATGGAGAAATCGATCCATCCAGTGTAATCCCAATGGTTGATGGTGGTACAGAAGGTTTCAAAGGAAATGCCAGAGTAATTTTACCTGGCTTATCAGCCTGTATAGAATGTACTTTAGACCTGTATCCACCACAGGTAAGAAGGATTATTGTAAAATCATATATGTTTATAAGCCTCATACTTAATACTTACTTATCGATAGGTAACATTTCCACTCTGCACGATAGCAAACACTCCTAGATTACCAGAGCATTGTATCGAGTATGTGAAAGTAATACAGTGGCCTAAAGAAAATCCATTTGATTGCGCAATAGATGGTGATGATCCACAACACATTAATTGGATCTATGAAAAATCCACAGAAAGAGCAGCACAGTTTGGTATACAAGGATTAACGTATAGACTCGTACAGGGTGTAGTGAAGCATATAATACCAGCAGTAGCATCAACAAATGCAGCGATAGCTGCAACATGTGCAACAGAAGTTTTTAAACTTGCTACCAGTTGCTGTGCATCGTTAAATAATTATATGGTATTTCAATGCAATAAGACGAACATAAATTCACTGACTTAAACTATCCCATCATCGAACTCATGTAAATCTTATTCAAAAGGTACTCAACAATGTCGAAGGTATTTATACATACACGTATGAAGCAGAAAAGAAGGACGACTGTCTAGCCTGCAGTCAGGTACCTCGAGAAATAGAAATCAAAGATCCTAATTGGAAACTGAAAGACTTGATAGAACTTCTGTGTGAGAGATCAGACTTGCAAATGAAAAATCCTGGCCTCACGGCCAACATTAACGGTAAAAACAAGACACTGTATATGCACACTGTCCAAAGTATCGAAGAGCAGACGCGTGAAAATCTTCAAAAGACATTGCAAGATCTTGGCTTAAGAGATGGCATTGAGCTCAACGTGGCCGACGTGACAACACCTAACACGGTCACTTTAAAATTAAAGTTCACTCAAACCGACGTGGAAATGCTTTAAGCTATTTCTTGTAGTTTTTTCTTTTTCATACGAGGGCTAATATAGTTAGATATACAGTGTATTTATGATTTGTACCATAAATGAGGAAAAGAGGAAAGAAAAACAGAAGAAACGAAGTTAAAGTTATCGAAGCGCGCATTTCTTTCTTCCATACGAATGTACTATAATCTTATAGAAGGCAACATCGAATTTCGTGTTGTCCATCTCCTCGCAATTTAATGCTATTACATTTTCAAATACTTTCTCAAATACTTGCTCTACATATTTCTGTATTTATATTCTTGCTCCAATCATGGATCATAGATCGTAGCAAACTTATTGAGTAATACAGACAATAAAATTCGTATAATATATGACAGTTTTAAATGGATTTCTTCACAGTTCATTATGGGGCATGAATGTAGTGCGGAGTGTTATGTTTGAGAATTGGCCTGCGTTGAGAAAGAAAAGATAAAATAAAAAAGTATAAGTGCTGGAGTGATATGGGACTACGAATATAAAAATTGATTAATTATATACGTATGTGTCAAAATCTATTAGTATTTTTTGTTTGTCAGCTATTTTTTTTAAATAATTTTTTCCTCATATCACAAGGTTAAATTTTATTACTTTTTTGCTTGCTATATGTGTTATTATGCACAGTCCTCTCCGCAGTGAAAACGCTTTAAATTTATTAATCTCAAAGGACGTAAGTGATCTTGTGGGAATAAAAAGTTCATCGATGCTTTTGTTCCTAGGAATAAAATTGTATCAAGATTAATGAATGAACTTCGATACAACCAATTGATGAGTGCGTAAGCATCTGTGCACCGGTGTCAAACATAATTATGTTAATTGAAGAAAACATAATTCAAACTAAGGAAGGACCGTGCATATTGGCCTAAGATACCTTTGTTTTACAAGTTCACTCGTTAACATCCGACATATGCACAACTCGAGTAGAAAAAATATCTATAACAGATACATTATCTATCATCCTTATATAAAACTATTAATTATTACATAATATTAATATTCCATAATTTTATACTTTTTCATTATTTCCCCCTCGTTAATTCGGATACTCCCCAGAATACCTTTGCTTTTTTTTTCTCATTTCAATGTCAAAATCATCGGGTAGTTTTAGTCACGAACAATATTCACGGGGATCCTGTATCTGGTGCGAAGTAGTGTATTGCTGTTTTTGTTTTCTCATTGACTTCCATTCGCGCACACCGCGACACCAAGAATATGTCATATCAAATAATATTAGTCATATACAGAAAAACAATTGTATCCTTCGGTTGGGGAATCTTTCAACGAAATACTCCGAGGTCATTGTTATTCATTTTTATGCAGAGTCCCAGCGTCAACACTCGTGTCTTAATTTTACAATGTTTTATAGTGTAATGTTATGTTATGTTCATGGCATAGTTCTTTCTTTTTCACAGCTAAACGAAGGATATAGCATAGCGCAGCTACGCACGGTAACCAGATGGGCAGTAAGAATAAAAAATGACAAGGCGATGCGGCGCATTCGAACCCTCCTGTAGCAAATACAGTACGTAACAATTAAGCCTGCAGCTAAGTAAAACCAAAGTTGTATTTGCAGACAAAAGTACAGTGCTTTTAAAATGCTGAAAGGTCCACATGGTTTTCCATACGTCAACCAAAAGCGTTTGACGTGCTTACCGAGAAAGTAGTGTTTATGAAAGAAAATGCAGTAAAGAGGAAAGAAATTTTCTAAACATCCAAAAGGGAGAGACATTTGCTTAACTGTTTAATTGAAAATTCACATATCGGAACGGTAAACGAATTCGATTATCAAAATTGAATTGACCAATCCAACGTTCAGTGTGTCTTAAAGAAACTATGATTCTATAAAAAGATACTTTGAGTTATAAAAACAAAAGAGTGTTGATGAACAAGGTTGTATAATGGGTGAGAGCACGATGGTGAAATCGAATCTGTATGTAAGAGTAAAACTTGACACTTTCGCGAACGCAAGTACAGATGATACTGGACTATTTGGAGAATGTTTTTTCTCACTATGGGAATGGCAAGGTCACGAATGTATAAAACAGAATACGATTGCTGCAATACTAAGGGTAACTTCCCTGCGTGCGTCATTCTTTGAAAGCATCCTGCGTTACTCTTTATGTGGTTCCGGTTAAAAGAGGAGGGAAAGTGCACGATGTCAATAAGTCATGGATGTGATAGAATGATGATGTTAGGCCTTAGCATCAACCTCGAGCGCTACGTCGCCCACCGCCTTCTCTGCCTTCTTTTTCTTCTTCTTTGCAGACTTTGGGTTTGCCGAAGAGTTCAACAG
Source organism: Trachelus troglodyta (assembly GCA_030142635.1). NCBI lineage: Eukaryota > Metazoa > Arthropoda > Insecta > Hymenoptera > Cephidae > Trachelus > Trachelus troglodyta. Next base: position 2,746,917 of record JARQTJ010000420.1, on the reverse strand, counting down.
AGACTGTAAGTAACAAATACGAATTTAGTATACGGGATATAAATCTTATATCAGCTATTGTTATCGATAACTTACCTTCAGTTTGGGATCCTCCACGACGCATTCCGACTGGAAGACGTCCAGATCGAAGGGAATACCTGTGATTTTATGTGGTCCATTCGGCATCAGTAAGACCGTAAATTTGAATTGTGCAGCATACTCGGTCGGCTTTTCGTAGAGTACCTGGATAATTAAAAGTATGTATTGGACATGATGTTTCGTAACAATATCAGTAGGATTTATATAGATTACCTGGAATGGCTCGATCAGCCTATGACTGACGCATTCGACAATCGCCATCTTGGCCTTTTTCTCATCTTCGAATGATCGTAGATTGAATGGCATCAGCCCATGTTTGTGAGAAACTTCTGAGTAGAACATACGAGATGCTTTTAACTTCAGCTGATATGTCTCCTCTGTTTTCTTGTATATGGTGACCCGAGTGTTCTGTTCCCGTCCTACACCTTCGCCTGTACTCACTAGCACGTCCATCGCGTAAACCTAAATTATGATGAGGATCATTACTAAGTGTTATCAAGGTCAGACGATGTCGTTGCTTACGATTAAGGACTGACCTCATGAGTTTCAAGGGTGTACTTTTCATGCTCCTTTTTCTGCGCGTCATTGGGATTCTGAATAATGGTCTTCTCACCATCGATCTTGAACTGTTTGAGCTGATGACTTAACATTCCCTCCATTGGTTTGCACTTGTAGACATCACAGATCTCCGCCACAGTACTTGTTATCGTGTAAGTCTGGTGAGGTTAAGAAAAGTAATTATACATCGCAGAAAGGTATTTATACGAATAGACGATGCACAGATATCTTTGATATTTTTTGGGAATATTCTGATTTGGTTGTTGCGTAAGTTACTGATGAGTCCGTACCTCTGTGCCTGGCTTGAGAAGCCTTAACGCAGCTTGAGAGGCATAATGAGCTGCCAGTACGACATCGGCTTTCCTTCCTGTTACCTTTTTCTCTGTGCTGGAGCCAATCACAACAGTGTGTGCCACTACTGCGATAAAGCCATCTACATGAGCTCCGAGATCTCTGCAATACAAAAATGCAATGTGGTTATTCAGAAATGTTTTAAAACTGATTGAAAAGTCAAGACTTAAATTTCTGTTGGTGCAACTTACACTTTTACCATATCGTCATCCTTGAGAATGAGATCAGGTTCACTGGCAATAGGTGAGAAATGGCAGATGCAGTTGTTTACGGATATGCAGGTTGGAAAGGCGATACCTTTCTTCAGCTCCTTCTCTTTCTTGAAGACCTTGCTCGTTTCCTCTGTCAACAGCTTATCACCATACTCACAAATCTCTCTCACAGAAGCACCAGCAACGCATTTTTCTAAGACCTGTTTCAAGACTCCTGTTGAACAGAATTTTTTAATGTTACAATGCAACGTAAGATTACAACTTACACTCACATGCCAAATATAGATAAATACAGAACCATTATTTTTAGACTTCAAACATCATTCATTCAATGCTACCCTACATGTATTAAAGCCATAGGTCAAAAAACTCTAATCCCACCATTTAAGGGAACATATAATTTAAGAAAATTCTACAGTGAGACTAAAAAGAAAAAGAAATACATTAAGGACAATAATAAGTATTCCCAATCTCTTCAACTGGCAAGACCCAGATATTGTGAGATGAGTGCAGTTTAATCTTGATAAAAGCAGAGAACTAAGCATGCTCCAAATTTCGGAGCCATCACAAATCTTCACATAAAAATGATCCCAGTATAAAATTCTATCGTAAAGAAAAATCGCAAATCTTAAAATTCTTATGCATTTAATGATAAATGTACAAAAATTAGGTTCGACGCCAGCCCACATGGTGAGGGGCCCGGCATTGGCAGGCCACATTCCATATGGCCGTCCAGGAAATAATCAAAAAGAATCGTCACTCCCGAGCAGGGATGGAGACATTTTGAACTCTATGGCTTCGTTGAAGAATGGTGCGTCATTTTCTTACGGTTTACGATCTCGCCGCTCATTTTATACTTGGTGACAACCAAGTCTTCGGCGATGGTCTTCTCAGCCTCCTCTTTGTCCGCCATGTCTTCCGCACAACTATGTATAGCGGTCACGTGACAGCGTTATAGTTCGACACATCCTGATCGAAATCATAGATGGCGATACTCAGAAGCTACCGCCATTTCCCCTATCAGTGATCAAGATGGCATTGAATTATCGCGAGTTATCCTAGATCCGGTTATTCGCTAAAGCGCGCAGACGTGTCAATACAATTGAAATTTACTTAACGTATAGGGAAATGGATTATCGTAAATAAATACTGCAATAAGTTTAAGCGAATTTTAATACCAACGGACTTATTTAATAGTAAGGAAGCGTTGGGTAAATAAATATTTTTTTACAAACCACTTTTTAGTTATCTTTATGTATACCTGACTTCTGCAGCGTTAACTAAGCAACAATGAGCAATGACATGTATTTACATATAAATACTAGATATAATTTTACTACAAATTCAAAGGTACAATATTTGTAACAAAAATATTTATCTACTGGGCTTTGCTAGGTTCGCTTTGTACACTGGTTGAACTAATGACACTTGATAAAGCTTCTTTCACAGCTGGTTGTTCTAAAAGAGCATTAACTCCATTGGAGACATGAGTAGGAAGTTCAGAAATGTATTTGATCGAAACTATGACTCCCTTGTTCCAGGTGGCTTTTGCACAATTTGATAAATCCGAAGAACTAACTAATTGAGGAAGCTAAATAAAAATAGACAATTTATTTCATGTTATATTTGTTTGGTCATTCGATAAGTATAGACTTACATCATTGATTACTTCCTTATGGATATTATCCTTGATGTAAGGTGCAATGTTATTGTAAAGTTTTCCATATAACTTTGTGCTTTCCTCAGGCTTTGACCATAAACCTTCTTGTACGGTGTAATATACAATTCCACCTGCAATGGTACTCTTCACAGCAAATCTGTAAATGTGTCTTGAGGTTATATCAGGAAAATACACGTTACAGTTACAAATATGCTAATACCGTGACAGCAAAGCCTCCTTGGTTTTCAATGAATATACTAACCGCACTAGACCCATTTTTTATTATTATAAGTTACTTTTATCTCGTAATCGGCTCAGCTGAGTAATGTCACTTCTTAACGGATACGACGGGCACCGAAAATTATGTAAACTATTGTTTGCGCGATAACATCCGGTTATCAGGCACTGTCACTGAAAAATATATTTTATTATCCTTTAACGCTATACTGAAAAAAAGTAGTTTGTTTTTATAAACAATATTCTATGTATATCAGAATTAGAGTATGAAGTATATTAAATTTTTGTAAAATATTTGTTTTACTATCTTTGCAATAATTTTCATAAGCTATAAAAATAAGCATTTTTAAATTATATTTGACGATTGTTTTATTGATTTTAACTTTTTACGTTATTTTATACGTTTTTATTAAATTATAATATTGTACACGTTTGTAACAGTTTCTTTATTGACTTTGCAGTAGATACGTAATTGAAGATGGATACTCATGTCGGGCGTACTATGTAGACAGTGACATTTATTCAGTTTTCTCTGTTCATACGAAAGAACTGTCAATCAGTGGTCAATTTCTTGAGCGTTTATAGTTCCAGGTAAATATCGAAATTATAATTTTGGCCTTTCCGGCACGTGTATTCTCTTTGATAAAAGGATAAGTGCAAATGACAGACGGTCGCTGAGAGATGAGTTCATCCTAGCGCTATTGTACCACGCGTTATGAATATTAATGCTTACTGTACTAGACGGCTCTTATAATTATTCTGATCAATCTATAGTTTACATATTCGTGCAGATTTTTGCGAATAATTAATTTGCGTTATTCACTAATTTCTATACGGTAAAATGTGACTCATAGATACAGGTCATGTCTGCTGGAAATCAATAATTGTAGAATGTATAAATACCTACCAAGAGTTGAATTCAAGAATTTCACGAACAGTATTTCAGTAGTTTGCATGTCAAAGAGTTTTTTATATTACAGCAGAATTGCAATTGATCAATATACATACGATAGTGATTTTGGTTTTGTGTAACAATATAGAATCATTGTTTTCATAAATTAATTTTCCATTATCCATTATAGAAATAAAACTTCAGCATGATGTCTGATCGGAAAGCAGAACTAGAAAGGAAGAAGGCTAAGCTTCAAGCTATTAGAGAAGAAAAAGAAAGGCGCAGGAGAGAAAAAGAGCAAAAGGATGTAAGCAAGGGTTTTTATTAATACATATTTGACCGATTGAATGTTTTATTTATTTCTGCGTGTTATTGGCTAAGGTGGAAGAAGCGACTGTCCGTGCTGCTGGCACGGACAAGGATCATCGCAAGGAACTTGATGCCATGCTCTCATCTTTGGGGGTTGCACCAGTTTCAGGTAGAAATATTTTACAATTTTAACATTTACAATCAATTTATATCTTTAGCTTTTATATGGCTAAAACACATCTTTTTTTTAGATGTATTATCTAGTCTCTCCAGTATGAGTTCACTGACGCCCGAACAAAGCAACAATGCTACACCCGATGCCAGTTTACAGCCATCCAGTATAAATTCAGCTCAAAGGTACTTGTTGTCTTAATCGTTAATTTTCCAAATAAATCTTATCCTCATATGAGACTATTCTTTATTAATTAGTGGAACCGGACGAAGGAAGCCCACCAGAGAGCTGACGGTTGTGTCAGTTGCGCATACAAACATTCCTCCAAAGGAGCCAGTTGTTTACAGCAAACAGACGCAGACTGCACAGGCTGCTCATACTTCCCACGACGGTGAGTCTTATTTCCACTATTTAATTATCGTCTATTGACAGCACTAGTGTAATCACACAATATCACGAGCCAGTTATTCACTCTCTGTAAAAGATATATGTCCTTTCAAACTTATAGTTCAAGACATTCAATAGTATAAATTTAAGTATTGTTCTACCGCAGAGTAACATACTTCAGATAATCTAACAGTTTCAGGATAAATTTAACAGCGATGTCATGTGTTAACACTGTAGAACGCTACACAGCTCTCAGATGTTTCAGCCAAATTTGATTTTTATTATGCATTCTCTTTGAGTACCATTTCGTGAGTAGACTTTAAATTCTTTTATACTGTTTGAAATATGAGTACTATAGCAATTAAAAAGATCCCTGCCTTTGATCGATAACTATTAGCATATTGTACTTGACTGAAATGATCCTACGATACCTGTCAAACTTGGCATATGCTCTTGATCTGTGTAGTTCTGTATATTATATATATACCTATATAAATCTGTCTTAACCACTGTTAAGATAAAACTTTATGGTCATTAATAATGACGGCACAGTTCTTTTGTTTATAATTTATCTTTAATTGTGCTTATCTTAATATTAATTTTCACTATTGTGAACCGTTTACAATGATTAATTTTAACTGGCGAGGAAACTTACATATTCACACCAACATACTTTCGCGAGACGAACTATTAAAACCTCGTCGCATTCTGTGTTCTTGCTTCGTCGACGTATGCTCTCATGTTTCTTCTTAATTCAGAAAAGTTTCGTATATAGCGTTCGCACAAGAACGCCGAGATTACTCACACTTATTACCAATATCCGACGAGGATACATTGAAAACATCAGATATATTTGCAAAGTATATCTCTCGCTTACTAATCACTTCCAAAGATCACTCTATAGTAGTCAATCAATATTCACAGAGAATCTAATCCGCACCTATTCTTTCTCTATGTCCAAACTACTTCACAAAAAATTCTTGGTTTGAGTCTCCATTATGGGTTTCATTATTAGTTTCCGTTTCCGGTTATACATATAAACTCTGATATAACTACAATATTTTAATTAATCTCTCCTTACATACATCTCTTACAAACACATCAGACACACAACATGCTTAAGTCCTTTAGTTTACTACACGTTGCTGCTCATTAAAAGATTTTCTCTAGGAATTCACACACTAAATTGATTTGATTTCTTTTTTTTTAACCTTCGTTATGGCTCATTGATTCCTTGATAAAATTATAACTCCAACTAAAAAAATGAAACATCTTGGCTTTTTATTACAAGCATCTCTGTGAGCTCTTAATGATATTCTGATACGTGTCATGGAATATTGTGCTTATAAAATAGTGGTTAAGGTTGGGTTAAAACTAACTAATTCTTCGACACCTAATTAAGGCAGGACTAGTTACGTTCAATAGTTGTGCCAAGAAGGACGTCGCAGAATGGACCGTTGACGTTATACAAAATCATGTTCCCCATATTATCAAACTCATTATCAGAATGTCTATGACGTACAATAATAAATCATTCCACGTTGAATCTAATATTGCACGTATATCTTGGCACATCTTGCAGACGTTTTAACGGAAGGTACTTGGAATTATGGTTGGTATACGAGTACCGATCAGTCACATATCCGGATCACTGAAAAGAAAAAAAAATCAATTCTATAAAACAAAAAGCATCGATGGTTCAATAAAATTATTAAATCTCAGGATTCGTGACTGATTTGATATCCTCTTGTATTGCGTAATTTGAAGTGGGATTTGAATTGCTATTTCATTGTGGTATTCGGGTTGCTGTCTATTCGTACTACACACTTCCATTAGCTATACCGCAAATTCAGTTAGAGTTCAATTAATTAAAAAAAATAGATGAAAATTCATTACCAAATGACTACTATCAATAATATCTAATAAATATCGATAAAAAAGTTTGTACGGACGGCGGCAAGTCGCAATGCAAACAGTCCACGTATACAAGTGTTCGACGAATCGTTTTCCTTTGTTTGAATTATTATTCGAATCCTCTTACTTAACGAGGATCTTCTTTCTTTTGTTTCGTTACGTCATTTATCAAATAGCCGCATGTAGGATTCCTAAAGGATCCACTATCCTCATGGAATTCGTGCCATTTTATTTTTCTATTTCTTTTTGTTCTAACTGATCTTGCGGTGATATTAAATGTGGCGCGTATTCCCTTGTCTTGCGATTACAAATTGGTCATATCAACCGGTGTTGGACACAAGGACTGTCCACCTCCTCTTCCGCATACACCATCTACTCTTCCTGTTCAACAACAACACCAACTCACTCTTGCTCCGCAGGCTACTTTGAGACCGACTGGTGGCGCCCCAGGAAAGGTGGGTCTGCACCAAACTACCTATGTATGTTCTGTCTACTTTTTTACTACACTTCCAATAACCGTTTGATAACTGTATCATAGAGGTAGATATGTCGCTGTTCCATGTGTACATTTGAAGGATGTATAGAGTTCGACTCTGTCCAAGAGTTTTAAATATCCAGTTGCCGTTGCGTTAACGTCTGCTTGATACAACGACGCTCGAAATTACTTTTTCCCGTACGGCTGTTTCATGTTGTAAATTGGACAAGTTTCTATACCCCCTCAAAGTATATCAGAAGTATCGTCACATGAGTATTCGACCAGTGGATGCTGTCCTTATGATTCTTTCTGGGTACTGGCGATTACTCGTGCATCGTATACTATGGCTCCGCTTGCATAGAAAAAAAAGTGAAGCTTTCAAACGCGCTTTTACATTAGCTTAGAATAGACTTATAACATTTATTAATATTACTAACAAAATCCGTCTATGGATATCTCGCGATTAGCTCGCTTAAACGCGTTTTTCAAATCTTCCTTGGGATCGTGCTTTCATGGCCTGGGGATAGATTCCGCTGGAATTATTTTCAAAGAAAAAAAAGAATGTTGATTCTACCGGAATATTTTTTTTTTTCTGTTATCAATTAGTTCTATACGCGATTCATTAACTCCCAATGCGCTTTTGGTGATACCACGGGGCAACCAAATTACCGGGAGGTACTTGGTTGGTGGGCATAAGTGTGACAAGGCGTGTAAATTCGGATATTGTCGTAGTCTGCAAGACTGTGATTAATTTTTTTTTTTTTTTCAAAAAAAATCGCTGGTCAATCCGAGCACGATATTTTTGATGGTTAAAAAAAGAAAACACGAAGAAATTAAGAGAGAGGGAGAAAGAGAGAGAAGGATTGTTCACGAGGATAACGTCGAATCCTGACACAGATCGTGCACTTTTATTATTTTTATCTTGATGAAGTAATCGTCATCGAGACTAGATTTGTGTCTTCGGTAGGCGGTAAATTTGAATATGTACGTTTCCTCTGATACGTAGGCACCATCGCAACACACAGTATTAAGAGTTACAAAAAAAAACTTCCACGACCTAACTACATTCAGCGTATTTATATCGTATGATTTTTCGAATTTTGAATTTTTGGCTTCCTTCCTTGTTTTTTTTTGTTGACACAGCCTTGCGAACCCGTTTGGCTATTCGATGTAGTATCCTAACCTCTTCGTACGACAGTTCGATATTTGTCCGTAAGGGGCTTTCGAGAAATCTTGTACGCGTCACTTACGGACTGTTTGGTTTTTAGGTCTCCAGTCGAACGGATAATTGAATTAACTTTTGTATTCTCTTTGAAAATTCCTTGGAGCTCTTTGAATGTCAATTTTGTTGTTGTTGAGGGAATTCGAAACGGAAGCCCCAAGTCCTTTTTTTTAACTTTTTTTTGTCTCCATGATAACGGATACGGATGCACTTGATCAATGCTCTGAGTGTAGGGAGGCATTTTATTAGCGTAGCTTATTTATATCAAATTGTAACTAAGTGCAATTTTTTTCCCTCCCCTCCTCAGCTCATGCATTCGACTATTACGGTAAGTTATGATTTCTCTTGGTTTCCATCCAGTTTTAGGCTCAGATTAGCTTTATCGAAATTCGCATTCAGGCTAGACCAATGTCTTATCGAATTGAATTAGCCCGTTCAGATCAGGCCTCTCGTCCCTCTTTCGGACGTATTACGAAACGAAAAAAATTAGATCGAAATAGAAAAAAAAGAGAATGCAAGATGTCATTCAATTGTGCTTCACGGAATCGTTTGAGCTCTGTCTCGTACGCGTTCTCAATTCTTTCCGTACTGTGTGACAATTTTTTTTCATTCCTTTTTTTTACGATCGAAATTTTGAAAATTCCATTTCAGTCGTTTTCCCTTCTGACTTACGTATCTGTGTGTCTGTAACGTACTTTTATTTGGTTGTTAAAAGTACTGACCGATTTAAAAGACAGAGTTGCACGCCAAAATTGTATACGATCGATACTGAAGGGGTTAATTTTAAGAGTAATCTAAGATACACCTCTTAGCCCAAAGCGACGTAGAGAATGTTCGAGATTCTTTATTCTAGTTTATGCTAAAATCCTAAATAGGGAGTAAAATTTGCCTGATAATTCAAAGACTCTCCACCCAATATCCATATACATATATTATATTTGTATATCCCTTGTCTCATATGAGTTGCAATTTTTTTCCGTTTTACTCGCCTCTTCCCTTATTTTTCTCTAGTTTACCTTCACTCAGATATTTACTGGTCATTGAAAATGTTCTAATTTCTCTCGTATCTCCGTTCCTTTATTTTTCACCTTGTTTCTCTCACTTTCTTTCTTCCCTTTCTCTATTATTTCTCGTTCTTTCTTGCAATCGTGAAAAAGCTACGATCTGACATCCCGACTCTCAGATTATCTCAGTTAACGATTTTCAACACACAATACGATGCAACTAGTTTCAATTGTGTGTCTCGGTTTCAAAATTTCGTACAGGTTGCAGCCTAATTTCTCAATCGGCGCGACGCCAGAGCTTACACTGCACGCGAATTATTGTTGTGACTACGATTCAGTCGGTGGTACGCGATATTTGAAAATCTGTAGAAAAAAGCAACAAAACGAAGGTGCTACGAGAATATTGTATTGATTCGAGTTATTTCTTTTTTAAATCACGCCCAAGGACATACGACAGGACGCAGCTTGTTCTGTCTGGTTATAGTTTTTTGAATTCGGCGGTGTCTATAGCCTTTGAACGACTGTCTCGAGAGGAAACATCCATTGTCAAATCTTGTCACAACTTAACGCACCTTCCAAAGTTCTCGAGGCGGTATGAAAGAAAATGGTTCTTGTTTGTCCTTTGCTGTCTAACAAGAGTTTTCGGCGCACTAACCACGTGGGAAAGCAAGGAAGGCATTCAGGTGGCGGACTTTCTGGCTAAAATATACGCGTGCGACAACGGAGATTTTGGTATTTTCAAAATGGGATACAAAAACGAGATTAAACGAGACGAGAAATTGATCACGTCACTCGGAGCTCTCGGCGCGATAATAATTTGAAGTTTGCGTGCGATAATAATTTGAGGTTTGCGCGCGATGTTTAAACAAAATTATTCTTTCCTTTTTTTCTGTACCACACTCGATATCCATCGAAAATCCTTTGGACGAAGATTGCATAGGGACAGAATTCGTTGGTCAATCTCGGCTACTCGGTCGTTGATTCTTAGTCGTATTTTTCTTTTTTTTGCGATTAATGTTATAGTATTCGAATCCAAATGTTCGATTCTTCTAATCGATCAGATCGCGATGGACGATTTTTGTTGAGGGATCGGTAACGTCAATCGATTCGGTACAGGCACATTCAACGGTCGGTGATGTCAGTTACGCCAGACGCTGTTTATACCCCAAATACGGATACATCCTCCTTGCTTACCTCCTTTGTTTTTCGTTGCTGTGAACGCTTCTTATTAATCCGATCCAAGTCTGTAGAGAGTGAATATTTGTTAATTGCGATTAATCGAAGTAACGTTAAAATCTATAGAAGCTACACGTGGTTTTTTTTTACTTACTCGCTTCGATATACGACATTCAATAGTGGGACTCGTGTGTGACGAAACGTACGAATATGCAGATGATAAATTGTTCTGTCGGTAACGTCGCAGTGGGAGACATTTTTTTCTTACCTTTCGGATAAATAACCGATCAAACCTTTCGAATAACTGTAACTAAACTCAACTACGGTTAATGAATCTTTTCACACCCCCGACCTTCCCTCTTGCACATACGAAGTGTCCGAACTAATTACGAGCATGTGTCCGTCCGAAAATCATAAATCATGGCTGATTTATTGCCCATTATATTGATAACTCATGCGTATATGTACAGTAAGGTATAGGCACGGGATTGTAAGTTACAGTACGTTTCCATTACGTCATGCTTTCGATTGGATGTTATGACGTGTGATTTTTCGGGCGTTAATTCGCAGCGGCTTTAACAGGGGAATCTTTTATGCATGTAGCTAGTTTGTACGACATTAACTCGTCAACTTTTAACTGTTCCAATTTCTCCGGCATATTGTCGATGCACTTTAACATTGTCGATCTTACTTTTATTGAGATATCGAAATTCAAATCGAAAATGGCGCCACTGTCGTATCGTAGTACGATTTTGAGCCACCAGAGTAATACGAACGATGGCGTCGACGTGGATTCGAGCGTTAACTCATAATTTTTGTTTTTATTATGAATCGTAAGTTTGTATTAGCTTTGTTGGTTTTCTTTCCAACTTTTTTTTGTATTGAGAATGATGGAAATCTTCTCGAGTGGAAGGGACGACAATGATAAGCTGCCTCGACAATTTCCTACGAGAGACAATGGAACGACAACGAATTAAGATACAAAATTGATTGACATTTTATTTTCCCTCCTTCAAGACGAGTACAATCTAAATCCTGGTTTAGAGTGGGAGGACGAATTCACAGGTAGGTAATCTTCTTCAGAAGTTGATTCAATCTACCTAATTGTGTCACAGCGATCACAAGTTTCGTTCTCACTTACTTCACATGAAAAATTTTTTTCTCGTTTCCTTATGTTCTCTCACGTAACTTTATCGTTTTGTTGTTTAGCTCATTTTTTTTCATTTTTTTTTCTTCTCTCGCTCCGTTATCAATTCTCGCTAGATTCTCGTACTTCGCATCGAGGGAATCATTGTTACTTTTGGGACCGCTCAAAATTGCTTGATGAGTTACTGTATCATTACATTCACCAATTCATTACCTTTAATGAATTAATTCTTAGACTTAAGTTAACTTACGACGCGATGTACCTTGCGAGTTCCATTTTTTATGCACATTAATTTTGTTCTTTTTTTTTAACGCATCTTCATCCGTGACACAATTCTGTACATAGAAGTTCGCATGGTACATCATGGCTTAACTGTACACGTAGTGCAGACTTGATTCAATTTATCTAACAAAGTAATAACTCTCTTTTTTTCTTTCGATTCGTAGTTGAAATAATTTGAATTTTTTTCATTGTCTCTATACCGTAAACCGTAGTTCAGCAACGAGTGACCATGCATGAGACTCGGGAAGCTGCGTTAACGGGAATTCACGTTTCTTTACTATTTTTTTTTTCCTTTTCTTTTCTCGTTGCGTATTTTGCCGACGACGGTTTTTTTTTGTGAATTGACAGACTCTCGTTCGTCGTATCGTTTGGATTTCTAGGAATTTGTTATTTATTCGCGATAACCCCATAAACGCGGTTCGCACTTCACCTCATATGCCATTTCTCTATACTAATTACTATTTTCTCATTACACTCGGCACGATCACTCATTCATCGTAACTTGTCATTGTTCGACTGTCTGGCAATCTTGCAATGGCTTTCCGTTCGATCAGACCAGAAATCAGATGCTTCTATCTTGATTTCGTGCAGTGGGATGTCTCTTTGCAACGCCCTTCTGTCTTCTTAAACTTTCACGAGGCATTTCAACCAGTTTCTGTTTCCATTAGAGGCTCACGATTTTTTGGGACTTAATCTCATTTTCAATCACGATCCGTAATAGTCATCGAATCCTGTCACGAATCATCGAAGACGCATGCCAATAATAAAAGGGTGGAGAGACACGACTAATAGGAAACCGACGACTATTTATTGTTCTTTAAAAAAAAAGAAACGACTCATTTTGTTTTTGTATTTTTTTTTTCTTTAATACTTACTTCCGATCAGATTTAATTATCGCGCGCGTAATTAATCTCATTGCATGTCGTCATGGCGAGCCGTCATTATTTTCATTCTCTTTTTACTATACAAAGACCGCTTAAACTCGCAGCATGGACTTGTACGAATTTTTTAATTTTGTGCTAGTGCAATTCTAGTTTCTTTTTTTTTTTAAACAAATATGCTTTCGACTGGGCGTATACGATATTCTAGTAACTTCTCGTTAGGATACTTTTTTTTTCGTCGTACCAATATCTTTGAGAGTCGAGCATTAGAAGAGCGACATTCCTTTCTCTTTTTGTCAGTCAAAATATGTTGTACCTTGATACTATCGAAGAGATATTTGTTACAATGTCAATTGATTCAGAGAGGTTATGTTTACCGTTAAGCAGCACTTATAAGAATTCACGTTAAAGCTATCAGGAGGCAGAGCACAAGTGATTTTTTTGATTCCATAAGTATCCGCCATTTTATAGTCACTTTACGTTAGTCGTGAAGTTGGCTTCAGTTTTGTTCTTGTTTACGCATGAAAATGCCGCGTAAACTGTTAGCGCCATCACACACAGTGGATCTGTTCTCCCCTCGTTACCTAAGCTTCCTCCACTTTTCAAAATTTGGAAATTCTCATTGGTTACTTAAAAATATCATCAAATAAGAATTTGCATATTATGAAAAGTGCGGAAAGTGTAGATAACGAGAACCGACCTAAGAAAACGCAAGCGCTAGACCAATGAACAAACGACCATGATATTTTAGTCTTACGGACGTCTGCTCGTTGGCCTAACGCTTACGTTAGGTCTTACGTTTTTTTGTGTGCGATGGCCCTTACGGTCGACTGTCATGGCTATACGAATACAATGCCGGTAGCTTTGTTCACAACAGCGTAGCTTGTTCGAGTAAAAAAAAAAGAGAAGTCGCATGTTATCAGGATACGCGAGACATTGTTCTTAGATTGTCAATTCGAATCAGGTATTGACGTACGGGAATGCAAGGACTATGATTTGCGTGACGTAGTAAATGAGTAATTATTGAAAGTAAAAAAAAAAGAAGAAGAGAGATATAGAACAGTAGTCGGTAGGAGTCACATTTAGATAGGATTGTGGCAGAGCTAGGGTATTCGTAGCGGGACCAGCTTATTCACCACAGTTTTGACATATGATGATGGCCAAGCCGAGGATGACGAGAGCAGCTTGCCCCACATGGATGGTTTCCAGAGTAAACTACCACCGGGAATTCTACCTCACGGTTTGCCACAAGTCAAGGAAGTTCAGCCGGCAATTACTCAGGTGGAAAAGGAGAAGGAAAAGGAGAAGCCTAAGGAAGGTATGAGAACGAGAAGACGTATGATATTTTTCATTGATGATCTTACGGTTGATTTTAATTTGAGGAATTACTTTTATTTTCAGTCAAGGAACTGAGCGAGGAAGAGAAACTCATGATTATACTTTCCGAGGATTTTCGAAAATTCTTTGACAGAGCGTGTAGGATCGTTGAGAGAGCCATTGGGGAGTCTGTTGATATTTATACTGATTATACCGGTACGATAGACGGCGAGGATGCCATGTAAGTATACGGTGATTGATTAAATTTTCAAGGTTTAGGCTGGTTATCAAATAACGAGGTTCAATTTGCTTTCAGGGATGAGAAAAGTCATCAGCGACTTTGGCTGAATCGTAATTTCTTCTGCGAGCGCTGGTCGCGCAATCGATGCGTTACGTCTATGGATTGGTCGCCTCAGTTTCCTGAGCTGCTGGTTGCTTCGTACAATAACAACGATGACACTCCTAATGATCCGGATGGCGTCTGTCTTGTTTGGAACACGAAGTTCAAGAAGACTACACCCGAGTATATATTTCATTGTCAGTCTCCGGTTATGTCCACCACCTTTGCGAGATTTCATCCTAATCTCATTCTGGGAGGGACGTACTCCGGACAGATTGTTCTGTGGGACAACAGGGTCCAGAAGAGAACTCCTATTCAGCGTACTCCTCTATCCGCTGCTGCTCATACGGTATTACAATTTTTTTTTGTCATTTGAGATCAAGCGCGAGGTGGATATAATTTGTTTTTTTTTTCTTATGCTTCATTATCCCTGCAGCATCCCGTTTACTGTCTGAGCGTTGTTGGAACGCAGAATGCCCATAATCTGATAAGTATCTCGACCGATGGGAAACTCTGCTCCTGGAGCTTGGACATGCTCTCGCAACCCCAGGAGAAACTGGATCTTCAGACAAAACAGTCTAAGCCTATTGCGGTCACGTCATTGGCGTTTCCACACAGTGACGTTAACAACTTCATCGTAGGGAGTGAAGATGGCACCGTTTACTCTGGTAGTTTTGTCGTTCGATATTGTAACTCTATTGTACAGGTTTTCGGGGTACTGATGGTTTTCATTTTTCACGTCCAGCTTGCCGTCACGGTACCAAAGCTGGCGTGACGGAAACGTACGAGGGTCATCAAGGACCGGTTACTGGAGTTAGCGCACACCTGGTACAGGATGGCATTGATTTCTCTCATCTCTTCCTTACCTCTTCCATCGATTGGACCATCAAGCTTTGGAGTCTTAAGGAAAATAAACCCCTGTACTCCTTTGAACACAATGGCGATTACGTGTACGACGTCGCCTGGTCGCCAACGCATCCGGCACTCTTTGCCGCCGTTGATGGTCAGGGTAGACTTGACCTTTGGAATCTTAATCAGGATACCGAGATTCCTGCGGCCAGCATCGTCGTGGATGGTGCTCCTGCTTTAAACAGGGTCTCTTGGACTCCTAGTGGGTTACACGTTACTGTTGGCGATGACACTGGCAAGATCTGGGTCTACGATGTTGCCGAGGTAAAGTTTCTTGTACGTTTATCACTCCGAGAACTGCGTTATATTCTGCATTATGTCGTTTCAGCATCTGGCACATCCCAAGATCGACGAGTGGAATAAATTCCTGCAGACGCAGCAGGAACTCAAAAATAATAAAGCGGACGAGGAGTTGGATAAACTTAATTTAAGCTCGGGACCTTCGTCCTTAACGTCTATGACTTCGATGTCCTCCTGCTCCATCAGATAGACAGATAAGCCTGATTTAGCTGCTATATATATATATGAAGTCCTTAATACTCTAGCCTAACCACGCAACGTTACAGTTAGCGCAACTCACTGCAAGTCGGAATAAAGAATTAACGACAGGCCGATGATATAATAAAATTTATTTAATACTTCTAGCATTGCTACGAGGTTAGGCAGCGTTTCACGTGCTTGTTACAATATGAAAACGAAATGACATTTTTGTTTTGTAAAGAAAGAAAAGAGTAATCAAGGGAACTGATGATACCACTATTAATCTCCTGTGTCGCTCTGTAATGACTATGGTCGTTTGTTTTTGATTAAACGATTCTTGCGTCTTGGCCTCTAACGGAGAAAATAAAATAAAGAAATTGCGATATTGTTAATGCGAAGCATTTCACAATGAATAAATGAGTACTTATCTTTTCTGCTTTCTATGTAAATAATATGTAATGCTAAATTTATTGACAATTTAACTTCTTGAAGGTGGAATGGTGTATGCGATGATTTACCGAATGAATGTAAATCAAATTGTAAAATAACTGTGTCAATTGTTTTAATCGTATTTTTAAAAGTCAGTTCACTGTACTTTAAAAGATCTTTTGCGGTTTGATAATTTCTCTTTTTTTTTTAGTAATGCTCAAAATTCGAGCCAGGCATAGCGAACTGATAAATTATCTTCTGTAATTTCTTTTTTTAAATTGATTTAGCTGCATTTGTATAAGTTATCAAATAAAAGAATTGTTCGAATAAAGTCGTATCGCAGTAAAGATACATTGCTGTATTACGTTCTCAGTGTCAGTAGGTTGTCGTTACAGGAAATTACCATGAAATTTTTCAAAGGTACTGGATCCTTATTAGAATTAGAATGACTAAGCGTGTTTCTCTGGTCGCTTTTAAAAATAAGACTGGCTGATCTTGTCACTCAAACTGGGTCAGGGAAAATGAATTCGTTGTACGTGTCAGATAATTCAGAGGCCGTAAAGAGCTGTTGCTCTTTACGTATCTCTAGGTCAATTGTACATAAACACAGTGTCAATGACGATGAGGGAAACGAACGAATTTACAGTGAAACTTTTTACACGGCACAAATGGAGAGTTGCTCTCGCTTTACCTTTAACGGTTCTTAGCCCTGTAATTTTCTTCGTGGCAACTAACTGACGCTGTTTGCCAATGTGAACGAAGTTGAATCATGCGACCTCGATCTGTACATTCTAATCGAATCCGTAATGTTACCCGTTTCCTTAATTATTTCCAAAAATCTTTCTTATTCCATACCAAAACTTAGAATTCTGACTCATACCGTAATGAGATGGAATCACGTATTGAGGTAGGACATTGTGTATGAGGAAAGGATGGATAATGTAAATGAAAGAGAAAGACAGAGAGAAACTCAAGGTAAAATCAATGACGCAGATGAATGACGTAAAGATACAGGTGCATGAATTAATGACGTGACGACAAGAGATGTCATATTTAATTATAAGTATGGCGTTGGGCGGTGCTGGATGCGTCATACTTTGGATCGATAGATTGTAAGCATTGGAAAATTAATTGCAGCAGTGTCGAATAGAATCGTGGATGCTTGATTTTTTGCGAAATTGCAACCGTGTCGTTTTTATTGGGTTTACGAGATTGCAACCGCGTTGCGAAGCGTGTGCGGTTTGTGACGGCGCGATGGGAGGGAAAGTAAAAAATGTTCCTGTCGATATCGCCGCGTTTGACAGGCACGAGCGCCAAACTGCGGAGTCTGGGGGAAGGTGAAAACGTTGTAAAAAGATCCAGTGACCGTTCGCCGGCCGTGGAGTTAAGTCGAGGTGGGATTGTTCTTCGTTACGGTGCTGATCTTATCTATTTGTCAGACAGTCGGACAGTTTCTTTGACGATTGTTGTAAGGAACGTAATAGCACAACAATGGGTGATAAAAAGACTGGTGAGTTTTGAAAATTGTTTTTTTTAGATAAATGACAGAACATTTGTGCGAGTGACAGTACAGTGGTTCCTTTTTTTTTTATTTTTAAACGGTCAGCATATATATGGGACTTAATGTATTTGATACCTGAGGCAATTCTTAATGGTTTTCAAGAAATAATTAATGATTTGACACATTTTCATTTTTTCAAGTCCGATTTGGTTTTATTTTTAGGGTGAAATGATTTGTTTCATTGTTTAATTGTTTTAAAATTGTTTTCATTGTAAAATTGTTTTATCTGTCTAGAACATATTGTTATGACACCAAAGTCCAAAACCGCAAAGTCCACTACACTGATTATTGAGAGACAAGCACTGGACCCACCCGCTGAGAATGGAAATGAGCAAAATGTTCACATAGCTGGTGGAGATCATAAGGGGATTGTCATTAATAAACAGACAGCGGCTGGTAAAGATTGAATTATTTTGATAGATTAATGGAAAATTTGGTAAAACTTGTTATTGGGTAATTTGAAAAACTGTTCTAGTGGCCAATGGTGCCTCTAATCCACCGCACCTGTGTTTGGAGTTTAGAGTGTTTCTTGTAAGTGCTCAAACTGGTAAACACACCCAAGAATCTAGAACACTGCAGTTTTGGTTTACGGAATCGCTTCCAGAAGTTGAACAACCCAGCATCGCACAAGAGTTCTTTCGTGAACTGGTTAGTCCACAAGAATTTCCAAGAGGTAAGCTGTAAATCAAAAATTAAATCATGCTCCACACACTTTATTTGACAGTAAATAATCACAACCAGTGACTACTTTTATCCACCATCTGTGAAAAGCATATGTAACAATAGGCATCATAAATTTTGTTCAGTGCTTACAAAAGTGCTGAATGGTCAACTATAAAATCAGATTTATTGCTGTGTCAAGAATATATCAATGCATTTCTCAAAGTAGTTTTTTCAAGAAAATGCTTATGCACGATTTATCCTAAAAACACTATTCACAGATGGTACCCAGCAATCCTATCTTTCATCTTATTACACCATTACTTCCATCTTCTATTACAGACTATGTCGGATTCATAAAGAAAATTATGAAACTAATGCAGCATAAGTACACTACCATACAAAAGCTTGAAGTGGAACTAAGGCAACTCGATGAACCAATTAATCTTCCCACCAGACCACGTAAGTGGATATTTTTCTTTATGACTTATCTTAATCTATCATTTAGTTATACATACGCAAGATTATCGGCTAAAGCTGTGCATACTACTGGTAGGCAGCAAGGTATTTTTGTACAAAGAACTATAAATAGTATGGTCGACAATAAGATCGAAAAAATCATCAGCGTTTTCTTGCTATGCAACACGCAAGATCGCATGCGTTTGAATCCCTAAAATATGAATATGATTGATCTTATTGTGCCTCTATTTAAAATCAGTATCCATAACGTTTATGTATATATATATAATCGGTCTGCGATAATACATCATTTACCTGCAACTTATCAAATATATACATACAGTGTCTGCGTCTTTACTTATCTAACTTATCTTATCACATATTTTAATCTTATTAACTATATTGAATTCGTGACTTATCAAATAGAGAAGAGTCATCACAATGAAATTTGCATTGTATACAAAAAAAAATTCTTCAACGAACTTCGCTTACTCTATTGAGATAATTACCACACCTCTTTTACTATTATTACATCTATATTCTAGAGAATCTGAGCTATCTCATATGTTCTAGTATTCATTCAAAAATACATACCAAGCTTCATACCTCGTTTCTTTGACCTTACATCATAGCAGCATTCACTTCCGACAGGACGTATGAAGTTACGTCTCATAGAACGTAATACGACTCTGCTGATCTTAGCAGGAAAACCACTGTCCTTTATTTAATCTATCTCTTCTCACAAGAATCGACGTGCAGACAGGAGAATGAATTATGATAAAGATTCAAGTAGTATAATGCATCTTTCAATCATACACGATTCTGTCATTCACCATAAGACGTGGGTCTTAATCAGTTAAGTATTTAACGTGGGTCAAACTTTGACCCTACAAGGGTGCAGGGTTCACTATCAAGTAAATTAGTTTCATTGAACTAAGTGGTTGCTTGTTGCTTGTTCACCAAGAGTATTCCAGCAATTTGTCTCAAGTGTATCTACGATAGTTTATACTTTTACAAGGAAACACCTACTTGATGTTGATTATATGTATTCATTATTAATATTTTTGAGTTTCAATAATATACTGGATACCTGTTTATGTTGCTCTTGAAACACTCAGAGCAGTTTCAGAATATGACTCTAGATTGTATAAAGCTATACAATTGCACACAAGAATCATTGGTTAAAAAATACTATTGTTAATATTTGATATTGTTCTCTGCAGCTCGAAAAGGCTACATGCTCTTCACACTTCCTCGGCCTGAGAAAATCATTTCAAGATCAGGTTCGAACAGACAACTTTAGTTTGGCATTGTTCCTGCCACGTTTCTGTTGAACATTTGTTTGTTCTATAGCTGCCAGCGCATACTCACACGCCGTATGTAGCTTGGCGTAACACAGTCAGTAATATTTACCGGTCAAAGGAAGCTTCGCCATCTTGCACTACGATACCGTGGTCACGGCTATCAGTAGAGTATTAGTTAATTGAATTTTGGAGCTACGTCTTGCGCTCAATTGATTCACAACGCTTCGTTTAATTTACCATACAATTGGTAACGCTTCGACCATTGCACTCATCCATGACTCATTTTCTATTCTCGTTCTTAACATCATCTCGGTGTACTGGATAAGCTAAATTAGGAAACAGACATTGATTAGCCTTTCATACGTCAAGTTTCAAATTGTCTAACTATAGCATTGTATCTAAATTAATAGAAAAATCAATAGGGAATTGCGCAACTGCTTACGTTCATCTACATTGATCCATTGACCGGTAGATATTTTTGCATTATACCACATTGCAGACTGTGGTATCCATAACAATATCGATTTAACAAAATTTCAGTAATCTGAGTTATATTTATCTTTTTTTTTTCGCGTTCAATAATCAGTAACACGAGTGCCATTTCGTTTTCTAACAATCTCACTTGACATTTGCAGTATGATATTTACCAGAGGAGAAACTATGAATTTATAAATTCTCGTTATTCTCACCAAAGGACAGTCGTCTGGTTTTATTCTTTGGCTGCAAATGAAACATTGATTTTTGCATTTAATAAAATTCTTGGCTCCACTACGTAACATGACCTAGATATCATATTTCCTGAACAGAGTTGAGTACAGCGTGCATGTTACCCCATTTACGTATGGTTGTGTACAGAGTACTTGGACTAGTATACTTTGCAAGTCTTTCTACGCGTAGGCTTTATTTTACTTTGATCTTTCTATTTCTAGAGATACATTTCAATTAGTCCATACGACTTTTACAAAGATCACACCGTTATTCGACCTGAGACATAATGTGCTATGGAAATTTAACAAAAATAATTTACAAGTAAAATCGTGTACTTTGTATATCTGTTATTTTCTTTATTTTTTTTACAATTTTTTTTGTAGCAACAGAGAGGTTGCTTTTGTTTTTATCAGTCACTCCCAATTAGTGTGTTACTCATTGTTTGAGAATGGTACCACGAATTCGATCAGAGATTATGTCTACACAGGAAATACACTATCTATGCAAATAAATGCTATCTTGACCAGCTGTTCATAAAAGGAGTGGCTTATATGCGTTTTGGATTACTACAAGGGTATTGGATTAGAAGACCTGGATAATTGTATCATGTAAATTAATCAAGTGAGAAACTATCTGAATTTATTTTAATGATCAAAAACAATTATTAATAAGTATTTAATTGTGAATTGTTCTCTTTTTTCAAGGTTCCCTTGATTCCGTCCATGGAATTTGTAAATATTTAAGACTTCCTCTTCCGGGTCTATATATTCTGTTGCATTATGCAATCTGGAGCTTACAGTTACCAGTGGACTGTGTTCCCTCAAACAATCAGGCATGTCGATCATCAGGGGTACTGAGTCTATCAATAGCATAATGACTTCCCGTTACTATTCATTGATTAGAGAAGCGCAGCTATATATAGCGATCACTTTGGAGTTGTCGGACACGCCCAATAATTATTTAATCGAAGCGCTAGGCATCTGATGAATTTTTAATTATCCTTGACGCCGTACGTCATAGCGTATCCGCCAGGCTTAACGTGATGAAAACAAAGTATGTCGGACTGATCTAAATTCTTGACTCTCCCCTAATGCCAGATGCTCGACCTAAATCTCTTGACTGGCTTAGGATCTCTAGGCGATGCGATCGATCAGATAGTCCAAAATATTCCTCTGCACCAGGGTCTCTTCTTTATTATTAATGAGTTACTGGAGTACGCAATTATTGGAGTAGTAATTGCACTAATCAGTGTATTTAGCTGAGTCTTTTCTCTAGCAATAACTTATTAGACACCTCTAAGACACTTGCTCGACACTCAGTCTAAGCTACTTTGAATCAGTATGCTGATACTTGAACGAGGATACATAGAGACAGTTATCTTCTTGATGCTCAATGTTGCAGCTTCGCTCGGAGCAATTGTCTCTGATCAGATTATTTTACGTCTTTTATATTTTCAGTGTCTGCAGATGAAACTTCTATGGGTCAAATTGTCGAGCTTACCTTGGAGAAGGTCTTGGAACTCATCGAATCTGCCTATCCAAATCCTGTCACCGTTACCGACATGGCCAAGTAATTTATTAACAGTTTGGATTATCAATGGGAAATCACAAGGTAATGATGATTTCTTATCATTTTCATTGTTGCCTTTTTAGGGAACATGGCTGGGAACCTGCTGCTGTCGAAGCCAAACTTAAGATATTGCAAGACAAGGGTGTTGTTAAGGCTATGGAACATGGAGCATATACAAGAGTCGTACATCAAGATACGCACATTAAGGTAGAAAATAAATTCAACAATGTTGTGTCAATTTTCAATTATTTGGTTAACTAGTTCCCTTATGACTAATTCAATTTTAATCATTTTTATCAGGTCGTCAAGCAGATGCCTACCATGGCAAGCTCAAAACAACCAACCATCGCTATTATTACTGCTCAATACTGTGAGAAACTCGCTGTGGATTCGATGATCGAGAACAAAGAAACCTTTGTTCGTTACACTACAGTTGGTGAGTTATCAATAATCCCAATATGATTGACGTTCACGTTGTCAATGATAGTGAAGCTTTGAGATGGATTCACAAGAGTCAATTGCGCAAGATTGTTATATGCTACGATTAAAATTAACTTCACTTAAAAAGAATACTAAATTTGTATAAAAACATTGCTAATTATAGATGCTTAATTAACATTAACGATGGGATAAGTTTTCAGTAACAACAACAGTGTGTTTAGATATTTGTGAAAACTTTTACGAAAGGTCCTGACTCTGGACAGTATTTATTTTTCATTCCTTTAACTTTTCATAATAGTACAAGATGGGATACTCGGTGACTGAATTTTTCAGTAATTGTATATTCATGCGGAATTCGAATGTAGGCATTAATACTGATTTTTCCTCATACTTTATCATGCATGATACTTTAGGTACAGCGAGCTCTCCGGATGCCCCAGATGGAACACCTCGAGTGGTTTGCCGCTTTGGTAAAGTAGTTTGTAATATAATTCTCTTCTTCGGTCTACTACCATTTAGAGATTAACCTCATAGCTTGACAATTGCTTGTGTCCGAGGAACGTTACAGGGCGAAGGTGCCGTGTTGTTACATTGCCAGAGGAATCATCCGAGTGTTTTATTGTTATTTTAATTTGATCTTTACCTTTTTATTGTCACTCACAATATATGTTTTGTTCACTTACACTCTATCATCCCCTCATTGTCACTGAGCACAGGTTAAAGTCGTACCTCACCCATTGTTGAGAAACTTCGTTCTGAAACTATGCATCAATAACTTTTATTATTTATTTCAATTCCTGTTATTGCGATGATATATTTATTTATCAATTTGACTCATCAATTTGAAATGTTAATATTTGTAAATCCTATTATTTGTCTTCTACTCCTAACACCATGCTCAAATAGCACATTCTAATATTACAATTGACAGTACCTCGAGATTTGTTTTAATTATAATTCTAGTTAGTACCAGGATTCATAAGACATAGCAGAACGAATTTTTTTTCGAATGTAACACTTTTTATGTATTCATATTACCTCACCAGCGACACTCCTATTCAGGTCTCGTCGATAGCAGCACCAATGCACATGTATTATACACGATTTCAATAACTAATTTGCAATCAGAGCTGGAACAAACAAGATAACAGGGTACTTTGTAAATTACAGGCGAATCGAATGTCTACACTTTGGGTAATATCGGTGCTCACAGAATCGTTTGTACGAAGTTACCAAGAGTTGGACACACCAGGGAAGCCATGACGGCAGCTGGTAACACTACAACTAGATTATTAGGTAAGTCTTTACGGCTGATTAATTTATTAACTGTAAATTAATCGCTACTCTCCATTTCAACAGGTACATTCCAAAAGGTGGATTTCGTCTTTCTGGTAGGAGTTGGCGGTGGCGTTCCACATTATACGGATTATCATAAGCATGTCAGACTTGGTGACGTAGTAGTGTCTCATCCGACTCCTTTGAACAAGAAATATGTTTATGTTTATTGCGAGAATGCAAAGCTCGCTGAGAAAGGCTATCATTTTGAGACCAAGGAATACTGTCCGACTAATTTAGGGCTACAGGAAATAGCAGCTAATCTCAAGTCTCAGGTAACGTTTCTGAAGAAATTCTCTACAGCTGCTGGTGTCTTCGATCCAGGATGATATAAAATGTTTTAATGTTTTTCATCGACAGGCTGAAAATGGCACGAATCCACCGTGGCAGACGTATCTGAACGAAGGATTGGATGCTCTTTGTACACAATCCGAGCATGACTTTAAAGCGCCGCCACCAGAGTCAGATAAATTGTATATGGCAATCGGTGACAGGGATGTCATCGAAGTGGCTCATCCAATTGCGCCTCAGGATTCAACCAAGAAGAGGTGAGTCACTTTCAGTTGTATAGATGATTTTGAAGAGTATCTGTAATTGGTTCGTTAGCTAATTTCTCTTTTATTCGAAGATTGGATGGCTGCCCACGTATACACTTGGCACCTGTTGCATCCGGTCGTCAAATCGCCAGGGACGATCAGCTGCGACAGAAGTTTGCCACGAGGTTTGGCGCCCTGGCCTTCGACGCTGAGATGGACGCCGTCGTAGAGAGTATCCTGGGTAACTGTCGTGACAGCTTCGCAGTGGTACGTGGCATTTCTGATTACAAAGATGGCTCCCGGGTAAAGGAATGGCAACCTTACGCATCATTGGCAGCTGCCAGTGTAGTAAAAGCCATAATTTGTGCTATGGACGCGCCAACAAATGTTTAAGTAGCTAGGTAACCAATGAATTACTTGGTTCGAGTCATCGTCCGGGATCAATATGCAATACAATGACCGGACAATGATTTTGACTGACTGAAACAAGGTAATGAAACCAAAATGCAATTGGTTTCCATTGAATGATGATGAATTATTGCTGTCATGTTCTATTGAATCTAGAAACTTAGGTGATAATAGGAAAACTACGACTGGTCCTTCTTCATAATTAATACAGGACATCATTAACGAGCCAAATGGTTTATTTATTATAGAATTTCATATATAAGTGATAGAGTTACATTCTAATTTCTGTACGTTCTGTAAGGATGTGCCATTTTTGAAAAATTTTACTTTGTGTCTATTTAATACTTAGGTATCGGGATACCTAATGTCAATGCAATTCTTTTTATACGATTCCTTTTTGCCTTTTTACAATTTCTTACCGATTTTCACGAATTTTGCATAAATACAAAAGCAGTATACTTGTAGCATAATAGACGATCGATGATCGCGCTCGGTATACGTTTATATGCCGCTGCGATTAAAATCTAATTATACGTAACTGATAATCAATATCAAAATATAGAAAACAAGGGGCCTAAGGCAGAGTATAAGAATTACAGTCTGCTAGGTGAATAATAGTAGCCAAGGATTTCTAAGTCATACTTGTGAGTAACCGGGAACCTAGTGGACCCTGATAGCAATTTGGGAAACGTAGAGACTATAGTATTTTATGAATTTGAAGAAGAAGAAAAAAGAAGACAGATGTTTTAAATATATTAGAAACCAATAGCCGTGATAGACGAATAAAATAGATGAAGTATAATAGCATTGATCAAATTACAATCAAATTGTCGTTACACTATTTACATTAACTATTAAAATCTTTATCGATGCGTATAGTACACTCGCTATGAAAATCATTATGATACTTGACCAGAATGCGAGACTATTTAATGAATTATTAACGTAGCAGATCCTACATGATGAAATCATCTACTAGCACGAAGAAACATTTTTATTCTTAGTGATATATACGTGACCTAAGGTACGTCTTATCAGTGATCAGCGTTAACGGTTATCAATATACGTGCCAATGTGTTCATGAATAGAAAAAAATATATGAAATTCACACTGCCCGTTCTAAAAGCGAGGGTGAAAAATTGACAAGAGGAGAAACTACCCTCACTTTTCGTGACGCAATAATATATACTTGTTACAGGCCGTTCCATGAACTTTATTCGATTCAATTCGGTTATTATAAAACCGTTACGTTTTAATACTTCCATCCACGCAATTCCTGAGGTTTCAAACTATTATATTATAAGGCACAGGGTAGAACGTTGGTACTAATAGGCACTGCAATTAGAGCAAGAAATACAGATTCTAAATTGCTATATAGAGATACTTAATTTTTTCAAGAACGCTGCGCAGAATTATTCTACTGGTTACGTTGTAAAAGTAAGAAATGACAAGACGCGATGATTGATCAGCCAGTGGAAGACTGCGTCGCGTTCTTAACGATATAATTCAGTATCCGTAGAATATATTTTTTAGATAATAGAGTTTAATATATATATTAATATATTTCGAAAGTAGCGACGATCCTGTAACTAAATGTTCGATACCAATAGCAAATCAATGATGTATGGATAAACTGTTCGTTTGGATTGTCGCTCTTTTTAGCTTAAAGATATTTGTATTTATTTATTTATTGTTTCCTTTTTTTTGTTGCTCGTACCGACCTATTAATTTCCTGAAATTCGACATTAGCTGAAGGATTATTCTTTAGTGAAATTTTGATAGGTAACTATGAGAGTCACTTGTTGTCTAGATGCACAATTTTCAAATTCTAAGAGACATAGAGAATTATTATCAATTATACACAGAAGAACACTATTATATACAATATATTGTAATAGATTATATTATATTGCATAGAATATTTAATTCTACCTACCTGATGAGAAATTCCTAGGCCTAATATTATGTATTAAGTATATTTGTTTACAAGAAGCTTTGGTATGGAGCTTTAGATTGTGCATCTGCATTTAGTCTTATTATTATTATTATTGAGTATCGTGCTTTCGACACTAGTCGCACTATTGTGTTTTAGCATTTTCTATTAATTATTTGATATTCATGGAATCAAATGATTCGTGTATTGAATTTAATTTTTTCTAAATTCCATGTATAATTGTCCAATAGATCAAGTATTATCTTTCTCTCATTACACTTATGCCGGCCTCTTTTCCTGCCACTTGCTTTGGTATTAATTTTATAGTCTTCCAGTGGATCAACCAATTATTACTATCATTATCCACCTAACAAGTGCTGGACAGTACTTTCAAAGCAGTTCGGATCTTGAAACCTGAAAATTTGTGGTTATGAAAAAAGGTTTTTTTTATGCATTCACGGAGAACACGTTTAACAATTTTGTTTCAGTTTAATTTCAATCTCAAAATAGCATAATGTTTAGTATGAAGTAATTGTAGTCACTCCACACGTGCCACGTGATGAAAATGTGCAGTTCACAATGATATATTAAAGTCGATGCGCCAGAAAGCAAAGAGAAAGTAGGAAATAGGTGAAACATCAGGATCTACCGAGATCTTATTTAATGTACTGTTTACACTTGATGAAATTTTGTTAATTGATACATTATAATCTCTGTACTATGTGTTTACACCATTCTTTGAAAATAAACGTTTCAGGACACGCACAAACGTATTTACTGACTTTGAATTTTATTTCACAGTTCTCATCCAGTTTTCTCCATCTTGAACATTATACATAATTCTTCTTCCGATGCCCAAACCATGGCCTGACATTTCCAATATTGTTTTGATTTTTATTAATTGTTTTTATGTCTTTACAGCGTTTTTCATTTTTGGCAAACGCACCGTGCATTCTTTTGAGTTGTCCTTGCTGACAATTATTCTGTACTACATGGTCTGTGGCAAATGTCCCATTTGACTGCAACTGATCTGTTTATTATAACAATCATTGTTCAGGTACTTCAGATTCTTCTGTAAGTAATTGTATCCTTACACTTTACTGTTTTATGTCTGAGAGTCGGATATTCGTCGCCTCTAATTTTAATCAAATGTGTTCTTGACATTTTTACAGGTGATTCATATATAATTGGTATAAAAGTTGGATCTGCTGTATTGATCTTCTTTAATTCAATTGGTGGCACACCCGAACAATGGCAACGAGGAATTGTTCCAAGAGGAGCTGGAATTGTGGATTTATTGTAATGGGAAAAGTGTCTATTTTTGCAATTAATCTCATTGACTGGATCTTAAAATGTCATAAAAATATTTAAATACGTTATTGGTGATAGTGATAGAAAAATCGTTTGTCCTACTGTGTGTAAATGTCACCAAGTTTCCTCTGCGAGAACTCCGCGTCCTTTGGGCAACAGTCAATTCTTGTAATTGCCTGATTGCTACAGTCAGCATTGCACGATCCTTTATTCTTTTCAATTCTTGTTCCTTGTCACGCTCTTCCTCTTCCTTCAATTGTCTCTTTCGACGTTCATCCAAATTCGACAACCATGCCAAATCCATTTCAAAAAGTTCCTCATCTTTTTTATCCCTTATTTTACTTTCAGCTCTTCTCTTAACGAATAACGCGTGTCGTTCTTCTGTCTCCTTTTGCAAACTGTCCACAGTCTCCAGAATACGAGCTACTTTGACTTCCATTTCGCGTACCTCATAAAATAAATTTGCACGAGGATCAAGAATATTCAATATACATTTCTTGTTTTTCTTCTAATTTACCTTATCGGCCTGCTGTTCCATGTCAGCATCCAATCTTGAGAATTTTATTGTCGACGCGTTATACAGCTTGAGCAATTTGTTTATTTTAACTCTTTGTGTTTTCAATTCATTTATTATGACATGACACACTTGAGAACTTTGTTTTATTGAGTTAATAAAAATATTTTTGTCTTCGTTTGTTGGAATGTATACATGCTCGTCTCGTCTTTTCACTTCGCTAATTACTGTGTCAACCTTGTGATAAGGAAAAATGAAATTCACGGATAAAAATAATCGGAGGATTATTAGTTGGACTATTTTACCTTCTTCATCTCATCTACTATTAAATACAATGCATGTATTACTTTGCATGTACACTCATCAGGACATATATTTTTATTTCTCTCTTCTTGGGGTCCAGTTGTTTCAGACTCCTCGGGAATAGTTATCAATTGTTCCTCTGATTGCTATAAATGTAATATATAAATGTGTCAAATTAATCTAAACATTCTTATTAACTTTCAATCATTATATATTACTGTACTTCTTTCCGAAGAGGCGCTACTGTGTCTTCTGTATTTGATACTCCAATATCTTCAACTCCCGCTGATGAATCTGCTGCATACTGTGGAGTACCAAGGATTTGTGTATTATTGGAAAAATTTCTAAATGGATCTGATAAGATTTCTATTCTGGATTGACGTTCCTTGTCGTGTGAAATAGATTCTTGCTGAGAAGCACGAGTATCGACGATATTGTCTTTTAGTAAATTTTCTGACTTAATCGCAAATTCCGTAGTCGTCATCGTGGCGATTTTTTCTTAGATTTTGTTAATCGTTATGCTGGTCTATTCCTCTGCACACTATTACGTTTATAAATATTTATAATTTATTACATCAGGATAAGGGACGTGATAAAATGTGAACAGATGACAGTCGTGTTAATGTTAATCGCTTATCCAAATGTTTATTCAAAAATGTGCTAATTTTTTTTTTACGGCATTGAGTTCAGCATACATACGCTGCTTTCTCTTTATCGATCCAATAATTTTTATTGCATCTACGATCACGACGTAATTTTTCGCCCTAATTATTCTTAGGCCGACAGTAATCTTTGGTCTGTGCTTGTAAAGCGTATAATTCGTAAATATTATGCTTGTCAAAAGGTGGATCGTCTGATTGCCATCCATCCTTTACAATTTCTAGAAACTTGATCTGTTCTTCTATTTTATCCCAATCGTCCATTTCTAGGATTTTGTGACGCCATTTCTGAAGAGATTTTCCCTGTGCCTGGATATATTTCATTAATGCAATTATTTAACAGAGGAATTATTCACACTATTCAATACTTGAGATATGACAGTTTTATCATCATCCAATTGAATCAAAAATGTATCCGAAGCTGGTAATTTGACTTGATTCAAACAATTTTTACACCAGCCTTCTCGTTCCTTCAGAAACTTCATTTGCAACTGTTTCTTTTTAAGGCTACTCAACATCTGCCGTAATTCTAACCTTTGACATTGCAATTCGTGTACTATCATCTCGAAGATCTAATGATAAAGATATGATAAAGTGATCTGTAAAACATTGACTATAAGATATGACCTGCCCAATTTCGACCTCAGGAATATTAGGAAGATCCGTAAATTTGTCTTCCTTGCGAATTTGGCAATCGTATTGCGAATCCTGTAGAATATTATCATTTTGTTGTACAATTATCTTAGAACATCCTTTTCCTTTATTTCCCAATAGGCAGAACCTTAACGATTTTAGGATTACCCTTAATCGCTTTGAAATTGACTGTCCTTTAATGAATTGGTTATTTTTGGACATTTCTTTACATTCCATTTTCTTTAATATCACTGACACAAAAGTTCTGGGCAATTTTGATAAAATAGTGGTTTGTCAAGTATCTTGTGTTAAACGCTAGCCATCAAAGTCTTTAAATCGTACATTCAGAGAAATAAGTAACAGGATGTGATTTGATTAAGAACAATCCGAATTAGGAATGAGGGTTAACGCGATTAACTCTGACAGTTCTAAGAATGGCAGTCAGAGCAGTTGAGTGAGATTAATGGAAATATAAATCATGATAATTACCAATTAGAAAGCAACGCGTGCCACACTTATCCGTTAGTTATCTTATCTCATTTTTATTTTAGTATGGGAAATTAACGCTTAACTTAAGCGTCTATTTCTTGAGCTTGATACACATAGATTGATTCACCTATAGGTGAATCTCTTTATACTCTTTATGTACAATTAATGTTTTTCACTATATACACTCACACACACTTAATCCAATTGAATTATCAATACTAATTTCCTAATTCCTATTTTCGCTATTCTTCTAATTTTTCTGATCTCCGTTTTCTGATTTAGATTTCAATTTCTCTAGTTCCTCGTCGTTTTCTTTATCTGCTTCTCTATGTCTGTTCCAAGGTTGTTCTTCAGAAGTACCAAAAAGCATATAAACGATGCAACTAACCCACAGATTGGCGGCAGCTATGATAAAGACATAACGCCATTGCTCGATCGTTTGCTAGAAAATGAAATGATATTGTTATTGCAAAACTGTTATAAAAGCCAATGATAACGAAAGACTAATATACTCACATTGTTATTTGTAAGAATTCCAACAATCATTGGTGATAAGAATCCTCCGCATAACGTAACCAGTCCACTGAGGCCAAGAAGCACACTGGCATAATTAGGACTGAGATCAACAAAACTTGCTAATGGTCCAGCAGAAATGGCACCATTAATAGTTGTACCAGCTATCATGAAGATCACAGCCATAATAGGATGGCATCCACTAAGGCCAAGAGCTAAGGTCAGGATACCCTGACCACCAGTGCACATAAAAGTTGCTAGTTTTCTAACATTTGAAACAGTCATTCTTCTAGTGCGCAGGAGCCAATCACACAAAATTGAGAAGAAGTAAGCGAAGATCATTCTTGTTATATGTGGTAGACCAGAAAGGACACCGGTCTGAAAAGAAACAACAAATATAATACTTTTCATGTTAATAATTATTCAGGACTATCCAACCACCTAAATAATTATGAATGGAAAATAATACAAAATAATTATTTTTCATACAGCATGAATATTCCATCCATGAATATAATTGAAGTACGATGGAGCCTGAGTCATTAATGTGAGAAAACCCCATGCACCGCCCCATTGGGCTGTAATTAATATCCATAGAGGTTTTGAACTCAGAATCGCTTTCCATGGAACCTCCTTCTCTTGATCAGCTACGGATCCTGCCAGATTTTCAAGTATATAATTCTTCTCATCTTCACCAATTCTTGGATGCTGATGAGGTGAATCGTACACAAGGAAAATCCAGAAGACATACCTGAAGACATAAGAGATAAAACTAAAGCAATTCTACAGAAAACTCATTAAAACGTACGAGACAGTATATCTTACCAGATAGTAGCGATCAAAGACGTCACATAAAAGACAGCTTCCCAACCGTACCAGTCAATGACAATTGCGCACATGGGATAGGTAATAGCAGCGCCTATAGAGCTACCTAAAAGGAAAAATGAGAATTTAAGGATAAGGGTATTAAAAAAATCTATGCTCCAAAAATTCTTACCTAGATAGGCACTGACGAATTTACTTCTCTCATTAAGTGGAATCCATTTAGCTGTCAAGGCATGCATAGCAGGCCAAGCAAATCCCTAAATAAATATTTCAATATCAGATAATCAAATGGAAGTTTGTTTTGTAATTGCAGTATATCATTTGTTTGTCTGTATCTTACCGCCACAAAACCTTGTATGATACGTATGAAGACAAGTGCATTGATATGATAGTTTGCTGCAACAGGACAAAGAAATCCAAGCATTGCAGTCATGATATTCGCCATACCAAAGATAAACTTGGTACCATAACGACGTGCTAGGATACCACCAGGAAGTTGAGTTAACCAATGCAACCAGTAATATCCACTTAATGCAAGACCCTGCTGATACTCATTCCAATAGAATCTAGTTTCATTCTGGAATATAAGTCAATGGTGAAAAATTAATATCGATGTCATTATAATATTATATTCAAGTCTCATTACCGTTGTATTTATAGGTAATATTGTTGTTGATATCGGAAGCGATGCGTTGGTCACTTTCGAAATTGAGGAAACATTTTTCCATTTGCTGATATCGTCTTCAACAGCACATTGAACGGTAAATGCTGGATGAGAATGTGGTACTACCATAGCAACTATGGCAATGTTAAGGTTGATTCTCAACATGTAGTTTATAGCGAAACCGCAAAATACCATGCACCAGAGCACACCTCGGCATGAGAGAAACTCCTTTGCTGTAAATATTCATGAATTCTTTAATTAATTTTTTATTAAACAAATTAGTTTCAAAATTTGCAATTAAATGGGACGTCGAAGTATTGTGGTTGGAGAATGATTCCATCAACGAGGAATGAGTATTGTTTAAAAAAATGAACTATTATCTCTAAAAACAGCAATAGTGCAAGTACACCATAAAGTTTGTCTGCACGTGTAAATAGTTACTGTTATAAATTAAATATCTTAAACTGGCACATGTCCCCCATTGAGGATACAACCATAAGGAAAGGAAGGGAAAAAGTTAAATATCTTAAAGCACCATGTCGCGATAACATTTTTTATCTTATGCATAGATAAGACGACAATATATGTATACCACAAAATGATTGAGTATCAATTGTATTAATTTTTATACATTTTATCATGAATTTCGATGGGTCAAAGCAATGGAGAATCTATTAATTAAATTTCAACTTATTACAGAAATAATTGTTCGACTCTAATAAATAAAGACTCTTTTACAATGACTTATTGCGCTTCGTATAAGAGAGCGTAACTTTCCAATTATATAAGAATTTTCCTCAGCGATTGACTCTTTAAGAATCGTCAATTTCAATGACAATTTTCGTTCTTGCTTTTTTTTCTAAAATTTGTTTAAATATACCAGACTCGAAAGAAATAACAGAGTGACGCCATAAAATTATGTAATTATCCCTGTAATTGATAGAAACATAGTAAGAACGTTCTACATATTTCACGTAATTTATTACATTTATCAACTCCGAAAGATTATTAATTACAATTACGTCTGTTATAAATAATAATTCAAAATCACTCCTCGGCTTTTACTTCTGGCGTCATTAAATTACATATAATTTCAGTCAAATATCTGTATTATCAGTAGTGCATTTAATCTTAAGTGTCAATGAATTCATTGACTGAATTGCAACTGAAGGGCGCACGGTATAAGCTCACGCCAGGAATATAACTATTGCGCAAATAGATCTCCCGCGATGATACCGTACGATAAGCTTCTTCATAGGTTACAATTTACACAAGCAATTTTGTCCTATAATAAAACAAAAATAAAAAGATCCGCGACTTTGATATGGTAAAATCAAAGTGAATCTATTTCAACTGGTTGCGCCATAGTAGAAAACTTTTATAATTTTTAATATAATCTCTGTATAACGAATACTCGCGATTACGCAATCTCTGTAAAAAATGTGAAGGTTGATTTTAATACTGATTAATTGTCAAAGACATATTTCAACCTGACACGAGATCTTTCGATTTTTCTGGAAATTTATAAATTATTTCAATCGTAATAGCTAAGTGTACATTATCATCATTAAATATTTGGCTTTAATTAATTTCACATTATTCGTTTTACGTCTTACGTTCAACTTAGTGTATTTAAGCCTTTCGTCAAGGCAGTCCAATTCGCCGTAAAATTGGCATTGAACGCAACACCAGGTCAAAAGTGCGCAGATTACGCGTTGGCAGTCTTCGGTATTCGACCTTACGTCTTCCACCTGAACATCGCCGTCTTGACACTCTTTTTATATATACACTTTTCTAATAGTTAAATAACAACTCTTTTGTCGTATCATATGTTTCGAAAACTTATAAAATATGATATTAATTATATAAGAAACATGCAAACAAGTACATTTTATATATCCTCAGTTATTTGCATATTTGCAGACTTTACAAATACACGTATATTATAAATAGAAATAAAATTTAGAGTAATTAACATATTATCTTAAAGTTTCTAGTAATTTCATATTAAAACCCAACGTTACAATTCTTACATTCATATTCCGATAACCAAAGTCTGCTACTTATTTTCAAAACGTATTTTAGTATGATTAATCTAATATAGGACCATACAATCAAAAAGTACTCTACAGATACGGCAGAATTCGTTATACCGACTATAGTCGGCGCTTGTACATAAGTTGTCACTTGGATGCAGATAAGAATCCGCGCTGATAACGAAAGGGTCTATTTTCCTTCAATATTTACTGCTTGCACTCTAATAAGATTGGTCAAATGTTCGCGAACATATGTATATATAGAATAATTTCACAACTAGGATTTATAATGGCCAATACGGAAAGAACAGAATGTAAATTTCTACACGTTTTCATGCAATTGTATAACTGTCTTCGTAGACATGTTAAAACTTCATGTATGTAGCGAAATGTTTAATTTCGTATCCGTGAAACGACAGTTACTACCCTAGTAGTGCAAATTCAGGCGTGTAGCGAAATATTTCATTTCGTATCCATCCTACGACAGTCGGTACCCTAGTAGAAATTGTATATGGTCCCTAACCGCGTATGTACAAGTTAGTTTTCCCTACCTCTATCTAGACGATAACGAGCACAAACGTCAATTGTCCGATAATTTTGTTTAAAATTTTCTTTAAATCGTAAACATCATCCTGCATATAGTTTTCAGTGTTTTATTTATAATTGTGACCGATTATCAGTGAATAGTCACTGGTTCATTTATAGAGAGTATAATGCAACAACACTGCAAGATTTGCAGTGAATTTCCTATTAGTTGGCTGCTTAACATTTGAACCATGTATCGCTGCGCGATTACTGTTATATTTTGCAGGCAAGTTATTGTCTGAGCAGAAGTAGTTAGTGCATGATTGGACGATTCTTTTAATCTAAAATATATAATCGTAGCTATGTGGCTCGTTTTAGCTTTGTGTGGCAGCATTGGAATTCTAACTAAGTTAACTAGACAGCATGGGTAAAAAATAGTTTCTCTGAAAATATTATTTTTATATTTCTTACAAGCCTTAATCAATGTGGGACGGACTAAATGTAAATAAGTTTACAGACTGTTTGCAAAAAAATTTTCTAAGATTTAGAGAAAAAAATCATGATCTTTCAAAATCTATTTTACATTTTACATTAACACTTTATGATATATCAAAAAAGGTTATGTCTGATTGTTGTCTTCTACCATTGATTCCTGTGTTATATAATCACGAGTACAACCCTGGTAAAAATAAATAATAAAGACTCATGCAGACCGGTAAAATTCAAATAGGACTTTTTCGTATGTTATCGCCTCTATCTGCTCCTGTTTTGAACAATTTATACAAATTGAATCGTTATGTTTGGTTTTCTGTAGCATTTTCTGTAGCATAATACATGTATTATCGGTATGTATCGTACTCTTGCTAATGCATTATATTTGATAAGAATTTTACGTTACACCATATATGAACGTTTGTCGGTTGCAGCTGTGTGTACTTAATTATTTGCAACGAAATAATATTTCCTTCCTTTTTTATCGGAAAATACTGATAGAGAACTATCCCAGAATTATAACATCTACAAACTGAATGAACTATCGGTAATTGTCTGAGAAATCAGATATGAAAATATTTTTTTATAAGCCTATAATAATCTATAATAATATAATAATATTTTTTATATTATATTAGTTCATATGGAAATAAGAATTGGCCCACAAAGGTCCTATTCATTATATAATTTATTTATTACAAAATTGACGTATGAAAAATTTGCTTTAGGACAATTCGATGCGATTTACACGGATGAACCCCATAACGATACCAATGCTTAAACTAGACACCTAAATTGTATATTTGGCTATTAATAAAAGTTTTTCATAAACAACGATAAGGACCTGTAAGAAATTGTATCGATAAATAAGAATTCTATAATTAGTTTCGGATCAAATTTTATTGAAAATTATGTAAAAACATAAATTCGATTAAAGCGTTTTTATGAAAAACGATAACTCTTAGGGTACTGCCGAGGCCCTATTTTGAGCCCTGGTAGACTTTTCCCCAGTTGGGAAAGAGCAAATCGTGATTTAATTTAGCAGTTCGGTCTATCGGTGCACGCCATACCGGGTATTAGCTAGGTTTACATTATTAAAGGTGCCTAGTCGAATAATAAGCTTCTTTTGAAATTCATAATAAACACAGTAATATTATCATTATGAAATGAATTAATAATATAAATACATGAAAGATCAATGATTCTTAAAATAATTGAAAAGTATAAGTTCAGTACTCATTAATTTCTATTAACAACTTTTTACCTATTGACTTCTTTCATTGTTAATGCAGTCATTATAATAGCTAAAATGTATTTCAGAATATGTAAGAAACTTCATTAACTTACCTTTGGACATTCTTTTAGGTACGACTACACTTTGCCCACAGCGACTAAACAGAATCGATTCTTTATAGTTGGATGAAACAAACTGAACATCAATTGGTCCAGATAATGTTTAATTCAATTGTAGTAGTAGGTAAATTATTTTAATAACAGGAGAGACAAATTTTCATTTATGAACATTGAGTATTTAAGATCTGTTCTAGTTTTTCAGGTCCACGTTCAAAAAAGTCTTAATGCGCTTCTTCCAATCATATTCCAATTTTGAACTATTACGTGGGCATGATTTCTTTATTGTATCCTACAGGTTCCGCGGATGTACGAATACTGAGACGAACACTTTACGACTGTTCTTCGGGTTCACCAGTTAGCTCATGAAAGTCTATGGAGGGGTCCTATAGTCGCAACACAGATCCTGCACTTTATGAATCTCGATAAAATTCATCGTCACTACAATATCTTTGACTTTATCATTCTGACTTTACAAAATAAATAACGGTGGCGAGCCTGTCATCATTTTATAAAAAATTACGGCGTGTGCTATTCGTTTGGAATTTTCTTTTAAATTACTCTTTTAATTTTCTTTTAATACGTACAATGCAATTTTATTTTACGCAAAACAATAAATCCAAATCTGTATAATCTGAATATAACTAGTCCATGTAGGGTAATAAATTCTCCAGTAACTAAAGACCTTAACCCTTTCACTATAATGAATACATTTACTGGGGCTTGTCTATTAATTGATAGTCAGCATATTTTTATTATATTTTTGTTTGATGTTAGTCCGGAACAGACTATAAATATTATAAGTACTTATGAGGAGGATGCGTGTGGAAGTTTGTAAATTTGTACAACTTATATACTAGTCATTTTTAGTTCTATTTAGTATACACGAGTATGCTCATGAAGGATTTATATATTTGACCAGACATGTTGGACGGCTTGAAAAAGATTTCTTCACATCTTTATAAGCGTATGCTTCTACTGAGTAACATCTATAGATAAGAAATGCTCAATAATCAGATAAATAACAGGTACGACTTTTTCGATCAAAATTCTAGATATCTTTACGGATTTTACTTGAATTCAATTTAGACAAGTGTTCCTATATAAATTCTATCTGACGCGCCATGTGCGATCAATAAATAAGCGAAAAACATATGAAGGGTTTTGCAACGATTTATTGTATCGTAAATACTTTCTTCGACGACGCATTAAAGTAAGTCTAAACCCGCATGCATATTAATAACTGTAGATAAAGTCATTTCCGACATTATCATTGGGTTGTTGTCTTTGCTAATGCTCTTAGGATAGCAGTCATGGTAAAGAAGTTATTCTTACGCATATTTTTGTGATAGCAACGTAGGCCATCTAGTGAAACAGAACTTCAACATCTTGTTACGTACTTACCGACCGCTAATCTATTAAAGATTTGGGCAATATTTTGCAAATTAATTGTAATCGGAAAAGTGATAGTGAAATTTGAAATTTTCTGTACAAATCCACTGCTATTAACGAAATCCAACTACCTCTGTAATGCGTCGATATTTCATACCATTCAAAAAATTGAGTACTCGCATTCATACATACCCGAATACAAATTTCCCATTGCCTATGTTCTTTAGCCAAAGATAACGAATGGTTTTCCATTGATTTTCATTGATTTACCACACGTTAACCTTGTCAAAAAAACCATTGACAATAGAAACTTTACTATGGGGATCTGACGTGATTCTTTTCCTTTATTTTTTCTAGGTATGATCTGAATGATGCCAGCTGCTTCAATTTTCTAAGTACTATAGATACAACTAACAATCTTTCGTAATAAGAAATTTTCCTGTTCCTTATTAGTCACAATATTCTTTATCGCCTCTCGATAAGACTGCAAAAATGGCCGAAGTGTAATCTTTTAACAGGATAAAATGTATGCTATAAGAAAATGCGCGACAGAAGTCTATTTACATGTTACATAAAGATTACAATACTTACAACGATTACGAAAATAACTAGTTTACATGTCAATTTTAGGTGTGCCAAAACAGCGATATAATTTTCGACTTTCTCGGACATTCCTTGCACACAAGTAATGACAATCATTCGGGAATGCTTTCCAATACGAAGAAATCTATTTCTATACTGATTTCTTGAAAAGTAAATCTGAAACGTCATTTGGTATATCAAATGAAAACCCTTGACACAATTTGGAAAATTACTGCAAGAAATTTTACGAAACTTTCAGATCACAACAAGTTTTATCATCAAATCACGTCATCTTTTTCCGTAAATATTAAACAATAAATAAGCATCGCAGTTACTATTTAGTTAATTTATATACTTCATATATTTTGAAATAATACTGACAATACACATTTATTACTGCTCACGTAATTATAATAGATTATATTAGAGTTGAGCAATGAACAGATATAAAGAAAATCTTATCTATTTCTTTCTTTCTCTCTCTGTCTCTCTCTTGCTCTCTCCAGGAAGAGATTAAAGCTACTACACTGCAGATAAAAAAAGTATATAAAAAGAAATAAGACCTATTTTCTTAAATCATCCTACTCTTCTGTATTCGAAGTCTCAGTTATATTATTAATAAAAAATTATATTTACTCTTCTGTTTTCATCATATATCCCACAATAACGTAAATCTATTCCACTGAAGAATTTTAATACGTTCTTCTTGATCCAGTAAAGTGCGCATAATCGAACCTTCCTACAAACTCTCTGTGAAACTTAGAGGTTAGGTTGGCTCAACACAAGTAATTTTCATTAAGCTGCAAAGGGTATTCGCCTATTAATGTTTACCGATAACACAGCACTTGTACTAGTTAAAAGAATCTGTATCTTCTGTTTTGTTCTTATCTTCATTGTTTTACTGAGAGTATACATTTATTATGTATTCATATTCCCGTAAAGACTGATAGAACAGAAAAGTGACATTCTGCTTCGATCATTGTATGGCAAGATGTGTTGTCTCCCTTCCGTTTACTGTATGCATCTGCGTCACTAACATGCCGCAAGAAGATTCTAAGAATCGAGTATTAATTTAAAAAATATAAATAATAATTCTACCGAGACTTATCGACGCATATTAAACCTGAAATTACAATTTAACTTAATTTCATTACATTTCATATACGTATGCTATATCGCGCGGTAAGGTTAAATGTTGATAATTCTGTTTACCCAGTCAGTGATTAGTCTCGATAATTAGTTAGAAAAGTATATTTCACGCTCAAAGTCATCTGACCTAAATTCTTTTCGTAATTCTTCGCATCGGATTCAGTAATGATTTTGCGTATATACGAGATTCATTAAATATTGTACAGACTTCTTTAAGAACTGAAATCATATCGATAGGCCTATCGTTGCTTTCACGAAAACAACATGTTTTCCCATTGACACTCTTTTCCTTCAAACAATCGGATGCTTCTTTGTAATATAAGAAAATAATATATTTAGATGAATAATTATATCACCATTGAACGTTATAGTATAATACTTTATAAAAATCTGACAATGAGATAAAGTCTAGGGATTTTTATTCCTAAATCATGTCGTCGTCGTTCTTCTAATCGCATCAAACGTTTACGTTAAGTTTATTGAACGTCAAGACTCGATAAATTATACATGTAACGTAGTAGAACATAACGGATATCCTATAAATCGATTTAATTAAATTTCGTTAAATTTTATATCGATTCGCTGAATAATACTGTATTCAATTCTATTCATCTCTTAATACAAAATAATAATTCTGTACGCACGAAATAATTAACTGAAACAATATACACGGTTTGAGATGATTCAATACTCGCAATCGTTTGCGACGTTTTCCGCGCTCTTTTTATAGTGTAGCTGTACTATATATCAAGTTTCTTGGCGTTGAGAGTCTGATTACTTTCGCCAGAAAGATGACCTTGAAGATCTTGTTTGATGCAATCCTGAGCCGTGTTACAAACTTGCGCGAAGAAATAGAAATTATAAGTGTTTAATGGATTCCAGATGTTCGTAAGTGACTTTTATAAATCTTTAACCTTTTTTTTCATTCCCTTTTTCAATCCGCCTTAAATTATACTCGTTACCGATTAATTTATTGCTATGCGAGCAGTCCAGTCAAACTAATAAGACACGTTGAATAAAATTCTGTTACATTTTATATCAACCTATTTTGAATTCGAAACTTAATTACAGCAATCAATTTGATGATTGGATCAACCTGCTGCGCTGAAACTGTTCTATAACCACATACAATATGCATATATTAAAGCATAGAAATAAGGTCAGTAATAATTAATTTAAATTGTAACCTGACATTTAAAATCTATATTGCTGTATTTTGCAGAAAATATTATCTTTCACTCCTTTCCCAAACCATGCGTATATTGCTATAATAAAAAAAAACCGTTGCTGCTCAGAATTCCTAAATAAAGTAAAACAAGGTTTCTTGTTTTTAATCTCAGAATATTCATTACAAACATGTAATTATCGGCGAACATACATGCTACAAGTATGGTGGGTAAAGTTTCTTGCTCCCAGGGCTAAATTGCCCAGGCTGGTAATTAGTACAGTATGCTAATTGAGTACTTTCACCATAAAATTGTATCCAGGAAGTTTTTATCCAATAACTATGATAATTCTGTATAGAGGCACGTGCCTTTATAATAAATCTCTATAGTATCTCCTCTAGAATGATTCAAAGTAATGCGTATATAGTATATAATCTCATTAAAGTAAAATAATCGATTAATGAATCTACGTCACACCATATGTAATTAAGATAATTAAGGGTATTCACAGTGAGCTTCTGTGCATCGCTTATAGGAACTTTGATATTTTTAAACATAAATACGCGCGCGCGCACACACACACATATATATTTCTTTTGATGGCAATCCCCGATCTTATGACATCGTATTCTCCTGATTTCGTCAGAAAGCAAAATGGCTTTCTTGAAAGAATTGATTCGTATTTACAACCATACGTATGTTATGCAGCGGCGAATGTCGTTTGGGGGAAGACGGGTAGAACTTTAGTGCACTGCATAGGCCCGTCGGTGGACAGTCTTTACTGAAACGTTGACCAAGACAGTTCAGAATCAGTTTGTCAAGATTCTACGAGTATAGTAACAGTGAAGTTAATTATCGTTACCAGAAGCTCTTCTATTGCCAGACTTAGAAATTGAAAAAGTATTAGAACGTACTTAAGAGTCTTTGGTATTATTTACTGTATAATATCATTGGTACGTTTATAATAATTAGAGGAATTATCTTCTTTGTTAATCAATTATTTCACAAAGTATCCTTACCGTATGTCTATGTCCTTAGAGAAAAAAATGCCGAGCACTAAAACCAGAGTTGCCATAATCGGTGCTGGAGTTTCTGGTCTAGTAGTGGCGCGACATGTGTCGTCGAAACCGGAAAATTATAGTTTGACGGTTTTCGAACAAACCGGTCAGGTTGGAGGTACTTGGGTGTACACCGATGAAACTGAAGTCGATAGACATGGACTTCCGGTGCACAGTAGCATGTACAAGCATCTTCGGTAAGCGGGAAGAAACTGTAAAGAAAAATAGTAATAGGACTTGACACAATTTTAGCATGGTTTCTTCCTTTAATATTTATTCTCTCTTTTTAGTTAGAACTACGCAAACAATTTTGTTAGAATTTATATAACATTTCAATGTGGTTATTATATGCGTCTCCACGATATTAATGAATACACTGTTTCTTTATCTTTTAGAAACGAATTACTTATCGTTAGTCAGCCAGACATACTTAGCCTTTTATGGATAT
This sequence comes from Trachelus troglodyta, assembly GCA_030142635.1. Classification (NCBI taxonomy): domain Eukaryota; kingdom Metazoa; phylum Arthropoda; class Insecta; order Hymenoptera; family Cephidae; genus Trachelus; species Trachelus troglodyta. The sequence continues at coordinate 2,703,462 of JARQTJ010000420.1, read as the reverse complement.
ATGCTATCAATTTTTTTTTAAAATACAAACTACGCGAACGGGTTGACACATGGTAATAAACTTGACTGTTAATATGAGTACGTGATTCGAATAAAAAAACAAGCGCCGAAAGGGCACAGAAGTTCAGGAAATTTACGAATCTGTCGACTGATAATGATTACCACTCTTTATACATAGTTTGATTCATCGCGAAGCGTACACCATAAATGACCCGGGTCGACTCATGTTAAATATTTGTAAAATATTGATATTTTGAGTGGACGATATTAAAATTTGTAGTTTGCTGTTAAGGATAATGATTAATAATTAATTTGGTACTGTAATTCTTTCAACAGCACCAATCTACCCAAGGAAATTATGCAAATTCCGGATTTCCCATTTGCAGATCAAGATGGTCCATCTTTTGTTCATCACAGCGTGATTCGCAACTATCTCTTGGATTATGCAAAACATTTCAATCTGTATCCTCATATTAAGGTACTTTTAAATATAATTTGAATCGTAATGAAAATGGCATTAAATCAATTTTAGATTAATTTATGAATATATTTTTTAGTTGAATACTGTAGTGAAAAGCGTGACTCCTGAGACTCTTTCTGCAGGACAAGTTACCTGGATGATTACTTCCTTAGACCTGGAGACCAAGATAGAAACCACGAAAGCCTTCGACGCGGTGATCCTCTGTAACGGTCGCTATACTGTTGGTAACGTTCCTCGTATCAATGGAATTGAGAGTTTCCAGGGTAACTGTATTCATAGCCATCAGTATAGGATTCCGAATCAGTATGCAGGAAAGAAGGTCTGCATATTGGGTGCATCTTGGTCAGGAATTGACATAGCCATGGAGGTGTCAAATTATGCTGAGAAGGTAACTGTTATAACTTGTATAATATATTTTAATAATTATTATAAAACTTGTTAATAAGGGTTAAAACCCTCACTATCCTACCCTACTTTCTTATCCTTAGGAATTTTATAAAACATGAACAACCTTGCAGATTTACCTGAGTCACAACTTACCTCAACCCTTAACAGCTAAAATGTCCAGCTGCGTACAACAAAAACCTGGTATCAAGGAGATTAAGGGTAACACCTTCATCTTCCAAGACAATTCAACAACAGAAGTGGATGAATTCATATATTGCACCGGTAAAAAGACTTAGTAAACTCCATTATTAAATAAATGAGGTACCATAAGTAGGTCTATGGGAAGATCCACTTTTCTTTTGTATTACATACAAATTTTAGAAAATAATCTTTTCCAGGATACAGATTCAGTTTCCCTTTTATGTCGGACAAAGTACAGATACGTATATTCGACTATCACATTGAGCCAATATACAAACATCTGATTCATATGAATATGCCAAACTTGTTTGTCATGGGGTTACCTAACATGGTAATTCCGTTCCCATTGTTTCACCTCCAGGCACAGTACATTGTTGCCATCCTTGATGGACGTGTAAAATTACCTACTCAGCAGGGAATGCGTGAGGAATGTGAACTGGAAAAGAAAGCACTGTTGGACATGGGGATTCCTGTGAGTAATCACATTTTCCTAATGAGATTTCATTGTAATTAGTATAATATTTTCTTTCCTTTTTTATTAATAGAAAAAGGAGATCGCCAAAATGAATGAGAGACAATGGGCTTACTATGAAGAATTGGCCAAAGCTGCAGGTACATCAACTCTACCACCGGTGGTCAGGAAGATCTATGAGCATTCAAATGTGATGCGAGAACAGGATTTTACCACTTATAAAAATCTACAGTATCGCATTGTTGATAGGGAAAACTTCACTTATAGTTATTGTAAACTTTGTTAGGGGTTAAAGGGAAAATTAAAAGTAAAACGTGGTAACTGTCATTATGTTTCAAAGTACTATGTACCTTGTATTAGTGTATAAAGAGAAACTTCATTTAAACGTACATGCTAGTCAGCACTATTGGCTTACATCGTGCCTGACGATAATTGAGAAAACATTTAAAATATGATGATTTAATCAAATTTAATCGGGATCATTGGAAAGCACGAAAATCATATCATCAAATAAGACAGAATATTCGCGGGCGATTATTAATAATCTGTATCATCTGTATTCAGTAGAGATGCGTAGGAAGCCCAAGTTTTATTCTAGCGTCGACGTGCCACCTGAACGGAGGGCCCTCGAACCAGTCTCATGTTTTTGATTGAACGAACGTATACTTACTTTCGAAATTTATTCAAAACATAAAACTAAGGCTGAATCAAAAACTCATAAAATATACAAAATAGCTAAAAATAGAATGGAAATTGTAAAATGTCGAAAATAAGATACGCTCAAATTGAAATATTAATAAATTGTCTGGTATATTAAAATAATTAATTAAATCAATAAAGTTTGATATTAACACTTGGAAATCATAAGTCCTAGTCAAGAATATTTAAAAGTACTTAAAAGTTGCCAAAAATTGTATGCGCGCTATTTCATCGCGTAGAATTTGACAAGCGGGGGGAGCAATAAAGCAGAGCTTGGATTTGGTCGAGTCGAGCATATTCATTCGAGTAGTCTGGAGTAGTATATAAGGGTAGTCATCCTGTTAGAGTAACCAGACGTGTAGACCATGGTGTCGGGGGTTGCCCTTCCGCCTCATCCACTGAGCCCCCTTAGTGTACGCTACAGCCGTGGTCTTTAGTATAGTGAATCTGACCAAAGTGTCTATTTCTTGCGTATTTAGTCAAATTTATTCGCTTTGCTAAAAAGACTCCAACATGTCGTTGACCCTTGATTACTCGTGTGGGTAGAGATGACCTTGGTTCTGGGCACGGTCTTATATACAGATCTGGGCACTTCACGCGTTTTTCACCTTTCCAAGCGTAACCCAAATGACTCCGACAGTTTCCACTTTTGGCCCTCTGATACTAACGCCTCATATTCCGAACTAAAATCTGGAGTCTCAAACAGCACGACTATTTTCACTGAGTGCCCAGACCTGTAGATAAGACTGTGGTTCTGGGTAGAGTGCAGCTTGAGGTAGGTGCGGGTGCTATTGAGCACCTGCTATTCCAAAGTCATCCTCTGTCGAAGACATTTTACGTGGGGATCAATGGCTGACGGCGTCCGCCGCCGAAGGCGGACGAAGGCCCTTATGTCTAACCCACTGAGCTTGATCCGTGTCCCTCGGGACGTCCTGGCGGTGCTCGTAATGGCGTCGCCGGGCGCTACGCCCATGGTCTTTAGTTGCGGTGAATTTTGACTAAGGATAGAATAGCAAAAATATTTTTCTGTTTTTATTAATATTTTTTATCCATTGTATAACAGCGGAGTAATTAGGAAAACATAAGGAGCATTTTTTAGGCATTACAAACATATATTCTTATCCATTGACGCTAACTTCCCGACGGTGATAATGGTATAATATTTGAAAAGGATTGCCAATTTATATTATGCTAATAAAGCGGCACATAATAAGAAGTAAGAACTAGTAAGAGTTACCGTCTGTGGATATGAAGAATTTTGTTGCGTGTATTATCTGATACTTCGTGCACGAGATCGATGCACCTTTTGCACAACAATAAACGGTTGCATGGATGTGATAACAATTCCACGATACAAATTGATGCAAGTCGCTTGCAAAGTGCCTTGAATTTGTGCAAGCAATTCAGTTATGGAAGAGAATAAAGAGACTGAAAGTATCCAGCCGCAGGATCAAAACACCTTAAAATCAGAGGTTCAAAATGAATTCCTTCTTGAAAATAAAAAATCTGACATAAACTTCGACTTTCTTAGTCCACCCGGAGGTGAAGAACCACCGACTCAACCTGTTTATCAAATTCGACCACAACTTTTTGAGAAGTATTTATGCATTTTTTTCTTTAATAATAATTACTCTTCATAATTATCTTTTGTCTAACCTTGCAAGACAAACAATAGTAGCTGTAAATAATAAAATTTATCTCTGTGGGATGAATAAATGATTACTTATGAATCTTTATTAGATTTCGACCTTTAAGTGCGAAAGAAGTTATACACACTGTTTTGTTTGATTACTTATCTACAAAAGTTTATAACGAAGAAGAGGCTGAACAATGGATGAAAGAAATTGCAGATTTGATAAAAGAAAAAATTAAAGGTAACGATAGGGTTTTAGGAGTCTACAGATTAAAGACGATCAAGAAAACATAAATGTTTTCAGAATTAAAGTTTGGACGATACAAATACATTGTAAACGTAGTTCTTGGTGAACAACACGGTGCTGGTCTAAAAATGGGTACAAGGTGTATCTGGGATGCCGAGGCGGACAGTTATGCTTATGACAATTTTGTCAATGTAAGAAAATTTCTAGGAGTCTACTTAAAATGAAATTTCCTCAATGACCTTAAGATACATTTTCTAGGACACTATTTTCTGCGTGGCTACAGTATACGCTGTATATTTTTACTGAAACACTCGACAAGATCTGGTTTCCAGAATATGCAATTATCAAGAATATTATTACTGGTATATTAGAAACAGCAGTCAATTTATTAGCACGTAACATATCATTACCATACAAGAAGACACATGCACTAAATACATGTTGTCCAATGGCACAAGATATTTTTACAATCTGTTAAAGTTAAAATCCACGTATGTATATTCTGTAAAATATATATCTATATATATTTATTAAGGATACAGCACATTGCTCTTAAATTCATTATAAAGACTATCATTATTATAGCACCATAATTCACGGTATCGCACGACTGTTAAATATAATTTGACATTCGCTGCTCTTTTAGGACAACTAATGCCGCAATTTGCTTGTTTACTCGAGTTATCTGCACTCGTTAGCGATTAATTAGTAAAAAAAAGAAAGACAGTTAATAATATAAAACTCCTATAAAAATTTATCAGATCTATGAGTACGTTTACACCTTGACGGAGAACAATCAAAATGAACCTGATCACTTAAGATCGAGTTTTGCTTTACAAAGACTGTAGAGTATTTAATAGGTTTCGGTATGTCACTATGCAAAATAAGATCAAACACATTCGAGGTGCCTGAAGTATTTCTTGAAATAAAAAAAAAGTGTCTAAACGCTTTCATCTTTTCATTGATTTCAGGAATCAAGTAGAGATGAGAGCTATGAAAGTATAACATAATGTGTTAATATCAAAACACATTGACAAGTATTAGTATATTAATCTACTGTTAAAAAAAGGTCAGATGTTTTTGATAACCGATAATTTCACATCACAAGAACTAGCGCGTCCTGAAATCAACCTGCAGACATGTCTCCCAAAAATATTTTTTTTAAATATTGGGCACATTTTTTTCGGTGACCCCTAGACCTCGCTGAATCTCAATACAATTTATTAGAAAAAATAAAGGCACAAACTAGTAAGACTATTTATAGAACGATCATACGGTTTCATAAAACCATTAGATGCGAGTGAGGATAATAATGATAATAATGACAATAAAAGTAATTGACTCGCGAGAGGTTCTTAAATTAATTAAATTAAGATTATGTAAATTCAAAGAATTATTACAAATGAAGCACTGCTTTTGAATACACACGTCATGTATGCTTTACTTTTTGATTGGCTGCTTATAGCTTAGCACAAAGAGAAACAAAAAATATTGCAAGATAGGTATGCCACACCAGTTAAATAAGTGAAATAATGAAAAAATCCTATTGTCAAAGATAATTGACTGGGCAATTGTAACGTTGTTTATAATGTAGGACTTTCCATTGTCATGTTACAGTGATAATGAGTTACAATATAGCACAAGGCAGAGCGCAGCACAGTGGCAGACATACGGGAACAACTGCGCCTCCGCTGCTACTTTTACTTTTGCTCTTACTTGATTTTTCGTATTCGTATTGACCACTACTCTTTTGCCATCCACCCTGTAATTGTAACAAGATGTTATACAAAGAAATTATTTATGTACTTATTGTTAACTTTATTTAAGCTACTTACGCTGGATTGTGACATGGCAGCACTGGATTCTTCTTTTTTAGTGAACTCTGCAGATCCTGGGGGATAGTAAACAGGTGGTCCAGCTACGTTTTTGCTCTCGACCTTTGGTGGAGTGTGAGCTACAACTTCAACTTGTTTCTTCTGATTGGTATTATCAGTATCCCTCGTCTGTCGCTGCTGTTCATTCTGCTTTGCAATGTCAGCCAAAACTTCACGCTAGTGGATAAAAGTTTAGTATAGTTTTATATTTTTATGTATAGCACGATATTATGAAAATTGCTAATAAATTAAAAAGAATTTACCTCGGTGTCAGAGAATGATGCCATAAGATCTTCCAGCTTCGCAGGTGGTCCTTGTCCATTGGTAGGACTTGGTTTGGCATTTGATGGGTACACTTGCACTCCGTTGGTTGGGAAGGGCTTTGGTAAGAGGACTTCATGATCCTCAGGATATTTATTCGGTGGCACAGTTGTGGTGGTATTTGAATATTTATAAATAGTAGTGTTAGATTGGGGTGGATTGGTCTGCGGAGGTGCAGTATAATAATTGACAGTTGTATGAGTCTGAGTACCAGGTTTCTGACTTTCAGGTGTATTCTGTCTGCTGCTCGAGGGTGGTCTGCTGCTTGAGGGAGGATGATTAGCATAATGTTCCTCAATTCGATTTATTGTCGTATGGGTTTCGTTTATGGTCGGAGGTTGGTTCTGGTAGATGATGGTAGTATCGCCAGGATGGTCAGGTCTGTCACCAGGACCATGTGGTCCATGTCCGTTAGAATAGTTAGCATTGACCTGATAATATTTCTCATCCCTCGTTATACTCCTTGTAGAATCAATATTTGTTGGCGGTGAAGCAGTGTGATAAACAATTGTTGTGTTTCCAGGTTGAGACTGTTGACTTCCCGGTGGATAGACATGCTCTTCCCTATAGAATTTGGCTTCCTTCTGAAGGCTTGACGATTTGGATATAACTTCCGTTGGAGGAGGACTCGCATATCGCATTGGACTTCCTGGTCCGTCTTGACCAGAAACATTCGTTACACTTTGAGTATGATAAGTCACTGTCTTGTCAGTGGAACCTCCTCTAGGCAGAGTATACGTAATAGTCTGATCACCAGGAAGTACCACACCTCTTGGCAAACTACTTCCTGGTAGATAATTCTCAGGTGAGCCAGGAAGTTCGTAAGTATAAGTTTTTATGGTCGTGGTAACCTTAGTATTAGGACCCGGTGCTAGATTTATTGGTATTGCTGGCGTAGGCGATGGTACCGGTATGTATTCTCGATTTCCATACTCCTGGGAATTGTCCAAGGTTTGAACAGTTGTCACTGTATTCTGAACCGGTCTTGGTTCTCCTTGATAATCTGAAATAAATCCCAAAAGAATATTACGTTCCACTATTACTTACGCTCTTCGCCTAAATCAGCTTTGTCTATCTTTACTTCTGACTTGCACAATCACTTGCTGATCGTGCACACAGTCAGTCACGGTCATTTAGTCACACTAGCAGAATTACAAGTCAATGTCATTTACATACTAGAAGATTCATGGATGTACTTGACGTCTCTGTACTGGCCACCAGGTAGTGGAGACGTCTGCTTGGAACGAGATATCGTAGAGCCATCACTGTAAAGCTGTAACATGATAAATTAAACTCAGTTTATAAAAGATCATTATATCCAGTATATCATTGTACATTCCAACAAGAGATAAAACTGCTTACTAATTCTCTATTGACAGTGGACGTCTTGCTGGATGGGTCAGGACTACGATGACGTCTATGTGGCCTGTTGTCCTCGTAACTGGACTCATGAATCTCTTCGCTGTCAAACAAAATAAATAATTCTATTATATGCTCTGCCTTCCTCATGAATCCCATCAGTCAGTGGTATTGTATTGCACGTCTATTTTCTTACTATACTGAAAATTGGCACGAGTCTAGAAAAAAATAAAATAGCGCCTAGGTACTAACAGCAGCGCGCGTTTCACTTGGCAAAAGTTCAAGACTATTTTAATATTTCATCTATAAAATACTCACATGAAAGGCACGCTGCTACTGTCCAGAATGCTTTGGTTGACATTGCGTTCATCTGAAAAGATTGACAAAGATCAGTAAGACAGCAAGACGATGTTTAAATAAAATTATTCCGTACTGAAAATTGATGTTAAGCCATAAAAGCAATTGTTACCAATTGTAAACGCATATCAGCATGCGTACATAAGCCTTGATTAAATTGTCCGTCATTGAGATTCTAATCTCTAATCCGTGACTCTCAACCCTTTCACCTAGCCGCCCTCGCACAGAGAGACGCTCGTCCCTACTCGTCCCCATTGGCGAGACAGAGAAATCGGGTCAGCCTTCATCTGTAAACGGGCCTAATATGGCGGGGACCTGTTACGTGTGGCAAGAACACCAGCCTCTTTCCCAGGACCATCATCGAGGCCCACGTAAAGATACACATGATAGTAAAAAACAAAAAGTTGTGAAAATCTTGCGTAATAGCAATTTTTTAAACGTTATCACCCTTATCATCGTCGTGTATTATGTGACAGATATTACTTATCGCGAAACTTCAATATTCCAATTAAAATCTGTCTAATCTTATCGGAACTCGTAAACATGAATAAAAACCTATCCTATCATCATTGACTGACGCATTCTATTATTCTACGTTCATGGATACCATAATAATCGAAACATTATTTTTATTTCCTCTCTATACCTACCCTATACTTTTCACCTCAATTAACTATACACCTGAAGGCCGTCGCGAACCGTAAAAGGAGCGGCACGACCGACACCGGCACCAAGAAGTCGAACGCATTACACCTGTGTGAATGTAGGGACAGGTTCTTTTCTCTACGCTTCCTTCAGACCGCAAGTAACGCCGTGGAATGTTTGCTCCCCGTTCGATCCTCCATGGAGCTTTGTACTAACCTCAAAAGTCAAAAGAATAAAATTACGTCTTACCAATAGGTTTTCCATCCAGGCTCTTGTTGTACTGATAGGAAACTTGTTTGTAAGCCACTGTCTTACTCTGACCGGGTTGTACCTGATAAATGAGAAATGAAAAAAATAATTTTCTTTTCAATAAAAATTTTTAACGATAAAACGACAAGTAACGAATAACTAAATAAATAATTACGTCATAACGCTGTTAAAATTTTGGAGACTATCACTTAACGATGCTTATACTTTTCCTTTTAATTTTCATGAAATAATTATGGAGACCTGTATCAATGAATGGACAGACGTGTCGAATTATCATTATAATGACTACCGTGGTGGGCAGAACTGTTCACCTTGCCATATAAGACCAGACTGAACCGTGAATACGTTCACGTCCAGCCGGCGTTGGCGGATCGGTAGCATATTTAAATTCCACGGATTCCATTCCTCAGGTCGTTGATGAATATTTAATTGAGATATTCAATGAAATTTGTATTATCACGTGAGCGACAGTGCACGTTCACGTTATTATCTTTGTGCGTCAAAAAGTATTAATTCAATAATGCACATGGTTATTTGTATTCCTCGAAATACCACAAATATTCTCTGTAATCCGTTCTATTATCAGTCCACAAAAATTCTATGTCCGATAAACCAGTTATCAGTCGGTACGTAGTATCAGTGAAATGAGCGTTTAATTTAACCGCGTGAAGTCATTGCGCGTCCCGTCGCTTGACTGCAAGTTACATAAAGTGCCGTTTTCATTGGACGGCGCTTATTTACCTCGTTTTTTTCTATGTGTACGCTGATATCGTTAATGCAACTGTATAAGATTCACATTTCTTGCATACAGAGGAGCAAGAGAGAGAGATGGTCTGAGAAAGTCATGACGAAGACAAGAAGAGAATAACGAGTAAAGATCACGTACTCACGGTCAATATATTTTTGCTTACAATTAACATTAGATCATCCTCCCCAGATGCAACCACTTGCGAGAATACTCATTCCGGTAATTATAAGAATGATATCAGCTATGTAAAATGTGATCATGAAAACCACAGTAAATTTTCTGACAGGCATTTTCATCGAATTGAAAATACCTGATAAAGATTGTATTTTGTTATGCCGAGATCATTTTAAATATACAACGTAAACAATAATCTCATACAGGAGACAATGTAGTGATAAGGTGATAACGAGCTGACGTAACTTGACTTACTAAAAGAAAAAAACATTAAAAAACTACACTGATAAGAGTAAAATGCTTGTGCTTTCCTTTTGATAAATCTTAAGGATATTTTCAATTTGCATGTAACTGGCCCCTCAAGGACGGACACAACAAACAAAAAAATATATACATATCAAAGAAACTAGTTTCTCGTCACCGTTGATATCTCTCTCTCTCTCTCGTTTAATTTAACCGTTTCAGCTCACAGGGAGAATTTAATCCCTCGAAGATACTTCGATGAACGTCCAAGATAAGGGCCGATTACCCGAGTATCCTTGGTTTATAATCCTGGATGCATAAATTGAGAGTGTCAGGATGCAATTAACTGAACATCCGCCAGTCGCATCCTATTATCGCGGTGGATCATTCGTCCAAGATGATCCGTTTCCTCTTTAAATCGCAGATAAAGAGGAAAATAAAATAAATAGACGTACATTTTGAAGTTCGGCATCCAGCAATTCCAATCCTGGTATGCCACTGGCCGCACCGCTCGATCCTGTGGTTATGAATTTTTCTGTGGTCTTATTGACAGTGCGTACTGGTGAGTTGGCTCTAAAAATATCATTCCTCTGGTAATAAAATCGAAGTAAAAGAAGAAGACAAAAAGAATATTCGAAGAATCACGTTGGATTCACCCACTGTACCGACCTGCCTTCGGAAAGAACCCTGGTGGGATTGGCAGCAACTCGATATTCGACCTGGGGCGAGAGTGCCCTACCTCCTTTGCTAGGAGTGGCAGACCTGGACACAGTTGTCTGAAGATCTTCCAAAAGAGCATCTAAAAGAAATGAGGTACCAAAATCAATATATTGCAATATAGTAATTTCACCTTAAGTGTGGTGACGACCTTACTGATTTTCTTTTTAGACTCGAACAAGACTCCAAAAGAGGATAGGGTTACAGCCTACGTGAGGAAGAAACCTTACCTAGGTTGTTCTCGAGGCTGCTGGCTGTGATGTGTTCGGATATAGGTCCTCCATGACTCACCGTCTTTCTGCTCACGTGCGAGCTCTCCCTAATCGTCGACATAGTGACCTTCCCGTGCCGGCCCAGTCAAATCGAATCTGCAACACGTAACGAGACGCCATGAAATCCATGAAGTACTCGAAGACCCAGTCGACCCAGGAAAAAAAAGTCTTGACGACGATTTTAATTGCTGCGAAAAAAATAAGAATTAAAATATTTCAATTGACACTTATGCCTCTTAATAATCGCTCGTTTGACCCTGAGTCGTAACGCTCGACGAATTTAATTGTCAGGAGCTGCACTCGATGCTAAAACGAATTTTCATAGCCACAAGATCCTTCGTTTCTATATCGTTCGGCTGTATCTAGCTGCCCTATGTTTATTCCGGTAGCGATTTGTCATGCGAACGAGGCCAAGGAGCCAAAAAGGAGGCTTTCCAAGAAGCGTTCAACCGCCGACGCTATAGAGAACAGTTTATGAAGTCTCGAACGATGAAAACCCATACGTATTCAAAAATGTATAATTAATCGTACCAGTTACGATGAGACTAGCCGAGCATACAGCTCGATGTGACCTAATTCGTTATGCAATGATAAAATAGGAAACGGTACCAGAAGACGCAAAATGGAGAAGCGATACGAAATGGAAATATAATTTTTCTTTCATCACCTATAAAATGATGTTCACGTGATGGAAATTCTTAAATTCGTTTTGAGATCAAGTATGGTGTCTGGGAATCTTCTTGGTTGCGTCATCAATCAAAGTACCATTTTTTTCAAGCGACCAATTTGATCAACGTGGTCCCACCTTCCTCAATGAGTGTCAAGGTCGGACTCATGTGGTACAAGGATAACGAACAAGTGTACGGTACACGCACGCCAGAATTAATATCAAGATTAACCTGTGCAATGAGAATTATTAGCCTTAATAGTGATTTCTGACGATGATTTGAGTGAGTCTAGCAAATTTGCTAGAAAGACTATACCGGCAGTCAAATCACGAACTTGACTCCATATCTAGTCATCCTGTGACTTCCGTAAGTGGGTTCTATCTGTTCCATCATTTTGCCATAATAATGGTCTGTCCTATCGCGCTAATATCTTCTGTACTTAAGCAGGTTTAAATCTATTCGCCTCATGTTCCAAAGAGACAAGTAATAGTTATCCACTGACAGCTCTTGCAAAATTATTAGTCCATTTATCAATGATAATGATTGCACGCTGCTGGTCCATAGGAACAATAATCAGTGAACTTGGTAAGTGACTAGAAATATAATTATCAAAATTATCTCTGTCGAAAAACAAAATTAAATATTACAAATGTTTTGTCTTTGGAAATAGCCATACGTATCAGACTAGACCTATTTTTGTATTCGTTAAATATATATATTTCTTTTTTTGCCAGGCACAATCAGCTCCTACGACTGATCATCCAAGTTATTAATACAGAGCAGACGTAAAGCGCCATTCAGAGTTTTTGCACGACGGGCACTAGACGTATCTGTCCGACTGTTTTAAACGCTGAGCAATTAACATTGCGGATCAAAGCTCGAGATCTGGAGTTAAATGTTGCTTCCGGTACGAACTATGACACTGGTATTGATACTTGTACCCATGACAATGATAATCTAGGTAAGATGATCAGTTTGGCCCAGTTGTATTGCTGTACAATGGCGTCCTTTGCGTTCAGGTTCTCTGGGCAGAATTTTCACAGGCATTAGGAACTATAGTGTGGTCGGAGGAAGTCTTGCAAAATGGCGCTATTTATAGATGCGCCATTATAGGGAAGAATGAGTCCAGTTCAGTTATGTTTATGCGAGCGCACCTGGCATCTTTCTCCATCGTTGTTACCAGTTCAGGAATCTGTGATGCCTGGTGAACCAACGCCGATCTAATTGGCCAGGAGTATTCCAATTTTCAGTCAGGATTTCTTGTCTTACTATACAAAGTAGACACGAATTTGATCCAACGTGGGATTTGGTTCCCGCAAAAGAGTAAAGCGGCAAAGTAAAAGACGAGCCGGCAGAATCGGATGAAATTAGCCAGCTGCGAATCATCCTGCTTGGCGAGGTTAGGTTGAACTTTACTTTTTTAAACTGCCGTCTGACTCACGCAGTATTTTATGGTTGTGTAACGCAGGTGGGTTAGAAGTCTGTTAAAAATCTTTAATGTAACTTGGACAATTCTTTGTAAATATGGCAATTGAGTATTGGGCATTGTTGTTAATTATTTAATTAAACAATGGAAAATTAATTGGGTCTTAACGAGTTAATTTATAAGGAATTCCATGTAGTATCGGGCATATCTTGCGATTAATCCTTTGTTGGAATACCGAGGGTCTAATGTAGCTCGGCAGAACGTCAGATGATGGGCATTGTTCGTAATTGGCTTCACTTCCGGCATGCTGATAAAGTACAAACTCGTAGAATTGGTACTCCGTTGCTTTTACGGTGTGTCGGTACCTTAATGGTACACCCGTCAGGTTTCTTACGGACTGTATCTCCATTTTTCAGTCGTTTGTAGTTCGGATCAAAAAAAAATCGATTCTTTCATTATATCACTTGAATTACTTGACTAATCAACGAGATAACCACTTTGGGTATATACTGCTAGACTGTTTATAACAGATTTTTTTTTCACTTCCATTTTTATTCACTTTCTCTAAATTTCACGAGATCCGAAGTCTATTCAATTTTTTCTTTGGCTTTTATTTCCTATTCAGCCATTTTTCATGCAAATCGATCAGTTACGTGAAATTAATAAGAATTCACTATACCGATCAATATGCAGGAAGATTATGAATTCCGCATAATTATGAAAAGGCTGAACAGCATTTAATCATATTTTCTTGGACATGCAAAGAAAAAATAATTCGTATCAAGCTCAATTGCTACACGTCTAAATATATCACGGACATTTGACGATATGTCAAATGGTTATCGTACCAACTGAATATAACTAAAGGATAATCCCTATAGCGCGATGTAAAGAGAATTATTTCACTTACTTTTGTGAAAGTCCGATTCGATAATATAATTGTAAGTTATAGGCATGTGAAAGGATAAAAAGATTAATTAAGGGTCGAGGTCGGGTCGGTCCTAGTGACTTTTCTCAATGCATTCGTCATGGTAATTTTCTTGTCGCAAAACTTACGAAAACCGATGAAGAAGCGCAATGCGAATCCGACCTAAGGATCACGGCTAATCTTAGTTCCCGCGTCATTCTGAGATCTTAATATTTACGTAAACTCAAATCGACACGGTCTAATCTTACGCTCTTTAGTTTTCGCTTTTCACGCAATCTCATCATTCGCCAACTCCAACACGAGTGACGTACTCGGAAATGCAAAGACGAATTTAGTGACAGCCATTTTGCTTTTACTTAATCGGAAAGACCAATCAGTTCTTATATGTTCATTGGCAATTAGTCCTGAGCTCAGGACACACCTACAGAATCCGTTCTGAGACGAGGGAGCATAAAAGTAAAGCGCGAAAGAACGAAATTAGATAGCTAACCATAAAGTAGTATATCTATATAAAAATAACTTAATTACCTGACAAACAAATAGAAAGCTTCGCACGAGATCAATCTAATCTATGACAAATAGAAACAGTCAATAGAGTATTTTCACACGAGATAAACAAAAGTGACAGTTTCTCGCGCGCATAATAGCAAAGCAACGTGTAGTCAGCATACAAGAGCCTAGCTGTGTTTTAAGGGTTAAATTTAACAGTGACATCTGACATTACGTGTGGGTGGCAATGGTCCAGCAAGCTGGCGCCCAGAATCCCCTCTCTCTCTTTCTCTCAGTTTCCCTTCAGACTCTCTCGAACCTCTCTTTCATTATTCCGGGCAGAAGTCCGTACCCTCTTTTTCACCCAGGGAGTAAATATAGCCCACCTATATCCAAAGTGGACTTTAGCGTGTATTAAATATACCCGTCTGGCCCGTAGGCAAAGATTCTAGGGTACAGAAACCTTATTTTTCTTTTTATTCTATAACCCTATCCATTGCAAGGAAGAACAAATAGCCAAGGTACTACGAAGGAAGTTTACAAGTGTTTTCACGGTAAATATAGAGTGTACGTACGCAACTAGTAGAATGCTATTACTTGGAAGAATCTCGAAAACCATACGGTAACCATTTACACACGAGAAACCATATAACTGACTAAAGGCAACAGTCGGCAAACGGATAATTTTAGGCGTCACGCAAATGGATGCATAGTCGCCGAACCAGGACTATAAATTTGGTCGCAATGCCTCTGGCATACAGCCCAATTTCTTTATATCCTTAACGCTTCTTTTTCTCACTTCGCCACACCAAATGCTTCTCTTTCCCGGAGACTAAACTTCTGAAGAGATCGTCGGAACGTTTTTTTTTATTAGAAAACTCATTCGTTACATTAAAATACAATTCTGCTTGTTAATCATCCAAAAGCATGTTACCACGATATATTACCCACAGCCTGCCATGGCCAAGAAAACAAAAACGAGACATCACCAAAGATAGAAAGTAGAACTCGACACTAGTTCATTGATACACAAATCCGCGTCACGATCTAGAAGAATACAACTGGCAAAAAAAGTTTGTACAAGTATGACAAGAATTTCACCTAAAACTTCAACGAGTCTGATAAAAAGAAGCCACAGGTGTTACGATGCGTATCGATAATAACCTCAAATGACAAACTAAAAGATAATTACATGTACGTACCTTTGATCGAGTCGAATAATTAATCCAAAATGTTTAACAGCACACTGATTGCACCACTTGATTAAATTAATAAATAACTACGTCAAATCGGTAGACGTTCGTAGGATGATCGGATTTGAACCACGAGAGATTGAAAGTGGCGTTCAAGACCTTAAGGCAGTCCGGCCAGAACTGGCCTCGTCTACTGACTGGCTGAGAGCAGCTAGGGCCTCGAACACACGGATCCAAACACAATCTCAAATCTTCACATATGTATTCATATACGATCTGAACACTCATATAATTTTACACGCTTACTAATCCAATCGAGCGATCGTTCGCTATCACGTACACATGAGAACCTCTCTTGAATTTTTCTCTCTTGCACTCTTTTCACTCTGTCTCTTTCTCTCACGTGCATATGTAATCCATCTCTCTCGCTACCTCTCTCGTATGTGGGCACGTCTTTTAACTAACGCCTACGCCACCGCACTCCGCATTCAGATCCTGAGTCGAACTTTTTCGCGTGAACCCATAACGCAATACAGCCCTCGGCCATACGAAATACTGAGAACATATGATGCACTAGTTCGTGAATTATCCTAAGGATTGTATTACCTCCGTATAACACATTGTTGAGATATGCCGTATTATTACAGAAAGCACGAAGTATCCCTGGAGAGGATGTGGACCAGCAAGGGACTTGTCTCAGGGACAACTACGTACATATAAGGAACTCTTGTTCGCGCCATTCGTATCGTCATTGACGACCTACTCGATTTCCTTTCTCGGTATGTCTTTTAAGCTGACTCTAGTAGTCTTCACGAAAGTCTACAACAGTGATTATAGAACATACGACGGAAGTACGTTGGATTTGATTTTTTATAAATTTTATTTCTTGGTTATGTCCGTCTTCTTATAGTCATTTTAAGAATTATATACGATACGGTGTAATTTTATTATTTTTTTGTTACAGTTGGTAGCACGTAACGTCATTTTGTAATAATCGTGCCACGTGCTTGGCGCACGTACAAAACCATACATGGCGCAAAATGATTGTACGACGAATGACTTACCGGTCACGTTTGCGCGTCGGTACTTTATACTAACTTGTAACACGATAGTTCAGAACGGTAATGGCAGTTCGCTTACATATACCTTGTTACATCTACGAATCCAATTATGAATGTGTATCGTATTATACGTATATTCATGAGACCATTCGCGTAACAGTGCGACTCACGATTCTTTCGAACGAAACCGCTTGGGGATTTGAATTCGCCGAGTAGATTCTCCTTGCGAACTGTTTTCGAATTTCTTTACCTGACTTGAAGGAGGAGCTTTCTAGACACCCGGTATATTTTACTATATAATATAATAAATAGCGATGTCGGTTCACGTGGATGAAATGATCGTCCATTTTGAATATATTCTGGGAATAATAATCAAGAGTGAGTATATTGTAATGATTTAATGGAATTATCATTAAATCAAATATATTTTTAGATATAATGATTAATTACATTTCGAGATCATTTTTCTGGAAATTTATCAGGAATTGGTTTAGAGATTATAATAATATGCCCATTAAAGTATATGTGGTATGACTATAGTGGTTATGTGATTTATCTAACCGACATTGAAGTAGTGGAATGATTATGGTAGCGCAATTGTCAGAATTACTACAAAAGGCTTATTCGTGGCGGATAGTCAGAGGAGTTAACACTGTTTGTCGGATTTCCTGTGGACGAACAATTCTCTATTTTCGAAATGTCAGCCGACAGCTCTGACGATTGCGTCATCGTCATCATTGAGCACTTGCGTGGGGATAACCTGTTGCTGACGTCATTTGTCTGATCGTCATGCATGCGCTGCCCGTTTCTACCTTCTGGTTCTATTAAGAGACAAAGTGCCAGGATTGTTTACAAGTAGAATTATTATAATTTTAAATTTGCAATGTATAGCGAATAGCGAGGAACGATATGAGGATATTCTTTTGTAATTTCATAGGAATTTTCTATTCCAAATCACTACTGACCCTAGCGAAACACGTAGTAATCAGGAAAGATATAGTAAATAATGTAAAAGTGTTCCAAGAGCAATCATGTGTGGGCTGCATGCGTAAGAAGCTCATTTATGACTTAAAAATATGTGGGTGTTTCCATGTAGGCGATTGCCAGCCTTTATGATTTTCATGAGTCCTGTAAACATTCTTGAATTTCAGGAATTTGTATGGACCATGTTATTAGGTGATGAGTATATCTGTAGATCGATGGTGATGACAATTTACTACGTGATGGCAAGTGCACTTTTATGCCAAGTGAAGTGGCAGAAGCGAATTTAAATTGACATTTTTTTCCTATTAAGAAGCTCGTAATTAACACCACCACCAGCCCGAGGCTCCTCACCATTTGTACATACAGCCTTGACCTATATATTTACTACTGGATTGAGTCGTCTCAACGTGACATCGTGGAGAGGGTATAGCACGTTGGTAGAAATAGGTTAAATAGGTAAAACAGTGTAAAAAAAGGAATGAACAATTCAGAAGATGACCAAGCAAACAATAAATCTCGGAAGAGACATGACAAGATGAAGACAGAGAGAGAGACACAGTGAGTAACTTGGAAAAAGAAGGATGGAAGGACACAGGTGTCCTAGAATTCAATGTACAAAATTGTCTCTCGGAATAATGAAGCTCCGAGCCGATACGTTACATCGTATATCTGTCAGTATACCCACTAATTTGAATATTGATCGACAAGTGCTGCCATCTTACGACACATTTTTCAATTATCGTTTGTATAGTACGCAGGGTAATGAACACAGATGAAATGCGTCTAGTGTAATTATCTTCAGCCAATGATTTTATGAACGATTTTTTGTCGGTATACCGATAGCCGATCCATCTAGTAATATATATACGTCGTCACTTTTAGATTGAATCTACATACTATAATAATTATAAAGCTTGAGTCTTTAGTGTAAATAATTAATTCTCATTGCGAAAGTTCATTTAAATACAGTCCGATGGTATTGAGAAAGCACGTACATGGGCCAAGTTTATATACACTTTTATGAAAAAAGTCCCTCGTATCGGACATTTGATTATAGATACAAAAAACAGGGAATTTTCAGCAATATATACTAAATATCTTTGATCCCTAACAAAGCATCTACAATCTATCAGTATAAAAGAACAAGCCTGTTACGAAATTCGATAAAAAATATCTACACTTGCAACATGACGTATAAGCCCATATGACGTGATTGATGAAAAAAGATTACACGCTGGCGAAATCAAACAAGATCATCATACATTATACGTTACAAAATCACATCTACGACTGTTGGCTCGAATAGAAAACTTTGTACTCCGCATCATACCCTCTTGCGTGAGTAATTTTTTAACAGAATTATTATCAAACATTTGTAAAAAAAATCGCATATTTTATCAATCATTCTTAGCTAATCGCGTGTGGTAGCTAATCAACTGGATAAAGGCGAACATGGAAAAAAGAAGAAGATCAGCAGCCATGAGTACATCGGGAGGACATTGCGCTAATACATGAGATATGATGTGATGTATCGTTCTTGGTGAATACTATAATTATCAAAGTTTACATTTGACATTTTAAAGTCAAATAAAAGATCAAATAATGATGACGACCTCTACGATGCAATAACATGCGGTATACTATTTGAAAGCATCTGTAGCTGCTCTTGGATGTTCAGTCCGTTCGAAATTCGCGAATCGCTAGGATCATAAGAACTGTTATATAGCGGGAAACTTATTCGTCTCTTGGGAATTCACGAATTCGATTAGGAGAAAGAAAAGTAGACGTGGTTGGTTGTTTATTCAACTTGAGTCTCTCTTGACATTTGATATTTGCAATGTCGTTCGCCGTGAGAAGTTTTGCACTTTGCCTTCTTTTATACTCAGTTTTGGACATAGGTCGGTGCACACATACACTGAAGCAAGTACAAGTGGTAAGTTTCTTTTGGTAAATAAATTTTTGAAAAATTTCTATTTATTCTCATTTTTGTACTTTTCATTAGAACTCCGTGCTGTGAATTATTGTTTTTCCTCAAAAGTTTAACACTGTATGTATCGCAATGTCATGTGGATTTGTTTGTTTTTTAACAATTTCTATAACTATGCTTTTTTGACCTTTAAATAATTTTTTATTTCTAAAAGCTTTTCAGACATGGGGAAAGAGCACCGTTGGAAAAGGAAATGTATCCTAATGATCCTCATCCGGTAACAGATTATCTTCCTTGGGGTCTTGGACAACTTACCAACGTAAGTCAATAATTTTTCTATATTCGAATTGAAGATTATGGATTGACAAACGTTTTCATGCTCAATTTATCATTATATATATTTCGAGCTGCGCGATAGAAATATGCTAATTATAGAATGTGGATTAATAATTTATTTTTACTGAATGAAGAAAAGTATCACACGAAGCTCGCCATGTTATTTGCGATAAGTTCGACGAATCATTTTTAAATGTAATTGTAGAATTATCCTCCTTGCATGTATGTGGCATACGTACTTCATCTCGTTTATCACTTGTTTGATTGATTTGAATTTTTCTTTCAGATTGGAAAACTAAGAGAGTTTCGTATTGGCGAGATGCTAAGAGAGCGTTATAACGATTTTCTTGGGGATTATTATTATCCTAAGGATGTTTACGGACGTAGCTCAGATTCCGACCGTACTAAGATGTCCTTGCAATTAGTACTGTCTAGTTTGTATCATACGAAAAACTTTCAGAACTGGAACCCGAATCTCTCATGGCAGCCTATACCCACCCATTATGCTCCCCGGAATTTGGATATACTTATGAACCCACATTTATGTACTCAGTGAGTATGAAAAATGATTGGAATATAACATTGGATTATTTAAATAAATAAAAAAAAGGTGCGATATTTAATAATTATAACTTCATTGCAGATTTACAGAACTTCTTGGTGAAATTAAACAAAATCCAAAAGTTATTTCTTTGATTGCTCAGTACAGTGATCTTTTCGGATTGCTCTCAACGACTACTGGATTCAATATCACGACTACTACTCAAGTCTATGAGATATATAATTTATTAGTAGCTCAAGTAAGTGTCTGTTGCAGCTTTTCTTTGATGCTATTTCTGTTCGTTTAATACGAAATTATTTTATTTATAGAAAAGTATGAATCTCACACTACCACAGTGGTGCACGGAGAAAATATTTGAGGATATGGGGAAAGTCACTGTGCTTCAGTATAAACTTTTGTCGTTTAACAAACATTTAAAAAGATTGAACGGTGGCACTTTGGTTCGGCGCTTCGTCGATAATATGGATGTTACAGGAAAGCGTAGTAGTCACAGAAAATTGTATCTCTACAGTGGCCACGAGGTAAATATTGCGGCCTTTCTTAGAGCACACAATATAACAGAGCCTGCATTGCCTGGATACGGTACGGCTGTTATTTTTGAAAAATTAAAAAACACTACGGGTGACATATTCGTTAAGGTGAGTAACTGAGGATATTTGCTTCGAAATCCATTTGTCGTCGCTTGTGCAATTTTACTTTATAAACTGTGTAAATTTATTTGTTACGCAGATGTTCGTTTGGACCGGTATTACAGAGGAGATTATTCCTTTGAAGATTGGTGACTGTGATTATTTATGTCCCATAGACACATATCTGAATATCGTAAAGGACGTTTTACCGTCGGACAAGGAATTGAATTGTCACCTGGACAGACTTAGTCATGAAGACTTAGCACATCTCTACGACGAGAAAATTAATTTTAACTAGGTTAATTAGGTTGTTGATTATAAAACAATAAGAGTTATTTATTTTAATAATTGACTCAGCTACGACAAGCGCGGTTATGTGATTTTATCGTTTATTTCGACTGTTATTACATTATATTTTTTTAATTTACCTCGTACTTGCATTTTCCAATACAATTTATTAATCTCAAGTAAATGTTTATCACTGTCAAAGTTGTATATGTATTTTAATGCACTGAGTATCAAAGTAGAAAATAGTGAAATTGCTCAAAATATTTTGGAACGTTGCAAACAGAAACATCTTTTAGTTTCATACTTTATTGTAAGATAGTTAGACTTGTTTGCTTGATTAAGATTAAAAAATATATTTACGTCTTCGTACAAGATTCAAGAGGATTTTCCAGTATGATATCAGCAAATAGATTCCTGAAGGTATCAAGAGGACAGTAGACTCCATTACAACCTGGAATTTTCAATTCCACTGCAGTATCCAGATTTTTGTGTAATGCCTGTAATTTTAATTTACATATATTAATTAACTATGCTAATTGCAAATGCATTAATATTTATAATGTATAATAACGAATAACTTATACCCTGACAGAATATTCCTCGCCATACTTGTGAAGCTCTAATATAACAGAGCTTGAAAATTCCGGTACGTGCGGAATGAAGACATTAAAGGAATTCAAAATTGCCGCAATATTAATCTCGTGTCCGCTATAGAATAATGCACGATAGGTTACTCTGCCGTTGATGTAATTGTCGACATTGCGCAACCATTCCTTAATCCAGAGACCTGTGTATTAAGAAGTAAGAGGAAATACAAAAAGTTTTTTACTCAATAAATACATACCTCCATTATATTTTTGCATTTCTTTCGTATAACATTGTATAACATAATCATATCCAGCAACATCTTCTAACATTCCATAAGGAAATATGTCCTTTGTCCATTTAGGAAGTTTATATCCCATTGTATACTGATTTTAATAAAAAAAAATTTTAATTATGAGGCAATTTATTGTTCATTAAACTTTTTCAAATCATTCACTTAATACCTGAGAATAAAGGTGCGCGTATATATAGTAGGCTGTTTGTTGAGTAACATTTGTGCCAACATGCTCACTAATGTACTCAAAGAAAACAGCCAATTGTTTTGCTCTCCTGAGCAAATAAGGATCAGACGTTTCGAACTCCTGCCTTAAAGTAGCGAATTTCTTACAGAGAAATGGTCCGAAAAATAAAATATCTTCCTTCGCAGGAAAATTCCAAATGGGTATAGGTTGCCAGTCCAGTTTTCGATTCCATCTGCAATACAATCAGGATCCTTAATAGTCTACTTCTCTAGTTAACTTCTCAATAGGGAACAAATAGTTCAGTGAGCAATGGGGTGTGGCCGAAAATTTATGAATAACTTTTACACTGACCTTTGGATATCGATCGGCGGGAAAAGTGCAGCAGCAACAAGTTCCGCTGACATTTTAGTCCTGGATATATCACTGGACCGGAAATAAAATAGACTGTCAGCATAAACAGAACCAAGCCAGTCGCCATACATTTTTTTCAGGAATAATCCCAACTGGTAAGCTCTGTCTTTTCCTCGCTGCAAAGAGAAAATTTTTGTATTAACATTAATTAGAAAATATGCTAATTATTGTTGCATGAAATGGATTAGAAGCGATGAGATTTTTAACAAAAAATAATGTCTCCTTAATCACGATACTTTAATTAATCCTTAAATTTATTACGTTTGTAAGTCCTCCGTAACCTTCAGGCCAATATGTTTCATTAATATACGGGTCGTTAGGATAATAAACCTCGGACCCAGCAATTTTCGTTCTATCTCCATGTCGAAATATTACTTGAAGAAGTTTCAAGTCCGCATTGCAAACTCCGATTAACAGTACAATATTCAAAATCTGCATTCCTTGGGTATTCATTATTGTTAGACAGAAACTCTAATTTATTAACATACATATGTTCAATGTTCTATAATTAAAGAAAAAGAAATCAGTTTTAAGACTTATCACTGTAGACGGACCGACGTACGGTTACGAACTGAACTATATTAATTTAGGATTAGTCTTTTGCGTCGAGTATTTATTCTATGACCGAAGACTGAAATTCTTGTTACGCAATGACTTTATATTATAGTCGTTAGCAGAACAACGTATTAATTTGATTTTAAATCCTTGTAAGTCCAATTTAATACTAAGATAGTTAACACGTGTAATATTTTATTATCGTCATTTTTTATTACCAAAGTTTATAAGGGATGGATAACGTAAAAAGAAATTTATAGTGGGATACAAAAGTGGGATAGCGTTAGTTTAATCATCACATTTTTTTTTATTTCTGCATGCGCAAATCGTAGAACAGGTATACATATGTATACTGTAACGAGTGTTATCGATCGAGGGATTTAGTGAGTTATAATCTTTAACACCAGTGATACTACTGAGCCTCTTCTCTTTCCCTTCATACTTTAGTTCAGATATTTAATAGCTTTATAATATTCGTCCCTTTCGATCTCGAGTGTTTGAAGGAATAAGATGTGTATTGGAGCGCCATTCTACAATGCAACGGAACACGGAACACGGAATATATAAACGGCGCGATATTCAATTGTATATTTACCTAATTCCATTACTGATTTTTCTGATATTGAATTTGACTCATTTATAGTACCTACTGAAGAATTAAAAAACAATGAATTTCGACTATTAGAAGTAAGTAACCGAATAGTTGTTCCATTCAATACTCAAATACGTTTATTAATTTCTTCAGTTGATGTAATCTCATAGGTGACATTACTGCATCTTCAATTTTGTTTATCTCGAAATTTTTGTATATACGAAATAAAAAATGCAAAAACACGAATTCCTTAAAATTTTCCAAGGAATGCAGTGTATTACCCCAGTACGTTTCATAACGAACACTATTTATTGAGAAAACTGGACGACATTCAAAAAGAAAACCTGAATTCAAACATATAAAAAAAAAGATAAGATGAAACTTTATACTTATATTGTCATTTATTATGTTTTATGGTATTTGTCCATTAATTAATGCGGTCGTTTTATTTTTGGAATATATTTATATGACTATTGTATAACTGTCAAGTTTCGGAAATTTTATCTAATTAATCTATAGTTAAGTAATCAATTATAGTGTGAAAGTGTGTTTATGTATGAATGGTAATTATGTATATTGATGTAACTCATGCATGAAAAGCGTAAGTAAGCGTAAAAAGCGTAAGTGTGGCGTAAGTGGCGCTTTATAAATAAGGATGCGATAAAAATGCTGCGCATGCGCAAATCGGCCCAATTTTGCTCTATCGCACTAGTGCTTTCTTCTCGCATTAGTGCGATAAAGTAAACTTTGTTTTCGCGCGCTGTCATGACACTCATTCACTTTGAAGGCCTTCCTTGCTTTCCATATGGCTGCCTCCTCCAGTGAGTAAATGTGCCAGTCTGCCTATAAATTTCTCGCACTCGTATCGCAAAGTACTATTAAGTTAAATAGCATTGATTTTCTTTGATGACAAAAAATTAACTGACTCTAGTATTGCTTTAATTTTCTATTGTATGTATTTAACACTGATAAAATTTAATATTTTTTTAACAATAAGAAATTTCTCTGACAAAAAATAGGGAGAAATACAATTCTTATAAGTAAAATGTGTAAAAAATAAATTAAGTTTTTTTCCTATGATTATTATTGTAGTACATCCTAATAAATGAATACTGAATAATAAAAGAAGCACTTTGTACGGCCTGCAGTAGTCTGACGAGCACGAAGGAAAAGTAAATGCATTATCAAAGTGTCATTATTTAACCGTGGACTTTGTTTTCATTCGAAATAATGTTAATTTTCTTATAAAATCTATAATCGATAATAGTATTTAGTCTTTGGGTCTGAAATTATAATCGGTGCAGTCAGTAATTATCATCTGTTCTGATAATTACTTTGATAAATCTGTATTCCGAAATATGATATTTTAAGGCTGCAGTAATTGTTTCACCTATGGGACACAAAAGCTTGCTAATATCTATAGATAAAATAGTATTATATAAATTTCTAATCTTAATCACGCTTGTATAAGTTTTACATTATTTTATATTTATCCTGCATTCATTAATGGCAGCTTAAATTAATTTACTGTTCCTTTCTCTTACTCGTTGCAAATTCGCTGCAATTCTCATCAACGAACTAGTAAAACTGACAATGTGCAAAATTACGAATTTGCACGTAAATCCTTTTTATGAATAATATCTAACTTATCGTTAATGCCATAATGTTCTGTAGTACCTGAGAAAATGCTTTCGAGCAAACGTCCATTTTGTTTACGTAATTGAAACAATTAATGGACATCACAAGCTATAGCTTTTCCCCATAATGATTTATCAATGAAAACTCGAAATCTTTCTCGCTATGACTGTGACGGCCAAACTTTTTGAGTAATAATTTTAATTAAATTTAAAAAAAAACCATGTGTTCCATTGATTTCTTGTATGGGATCAATCACTTCTGCTTTCTTGCATATAAGTTCCTTATCAGAAGGTATCACGTCAGATAACAATTCCAAGTACGTATTCAACGGGCAGAGTACGTCGCATCCCGGAATTGTTTGCTCTTTTAATGACGACGGAATGCCAGTATAATATAAAATCTGTTAAAAAAAATATATCATCAGTCTTTGATTAATTACATAATATTGACACTGTATAGACATTTTTCAGACGTACCCTAACAAAATAGGTATTATTAAGCTTTAAAAGCTCGAATATCTGGGCACTGGAGTATTCAGGTACATGAGGTAAGTAAACACCAAGTGTCTTTTGAACAGCAGCAATATTTGTTTCATGGCCACTATATAAAAATATCTTGCGACCTTTCTCAAGACTGCCATCAGCGGAAGCGGCCATATCTTCACTGATCTTGCGCACGAGCATTCCTGTCAAGTAATAAATTATTTATCAAAAACAAAGCTAAGATTTGTTATGAAAATTTTTGAAAAATTATTCTCACCTCCATTGAGCCTCTTCAATGCTGTGTTATAACTAATGATATCATACTCAAGAACAGTACCATCGAAAAGATCTCCATGGGGGAAAATATTATTCGCCCACTCTGGCAGTGTAAGACCCATTGAAGATTCAGCCATGAAAGTATGATAGAGGTAGTAAAGATCTAAAGTGTTGCTAATCTTTTTTCCGGTCAACAATGTCAAGTTTTTCATTAAATCATCAAAAACGGAAACCCTCTTTCTCACTTCCGGCGTCTTCTTCACCCTTTCGTACTCCGCCAAATACCTGAGGAAATAAAATCAGTGTGAATGAAAATTCGAATTATTTCTTTCTTTCTCGTTTTAGTCGTATATCGCATGCATTATATATTGTTTCTATCGCTTACAGCGGACATTCTTCAGGTACAAGAAGATTATCGAATTCCTCGACTACATATGAAAATGGTATTGGTTGCCATGGTAATTGGTTATTCCACTTCTGAATACTTTCCGGTGGATATAAACTACTAAGTACCAACTGCAAAGACATTTTAGTCCTGTCGTAATCCGTACTACGAGCTTCAATAGCCGAGGGTATGTAGGTGGAACCAAGGAACTTCGAATATTGAAGTCTTAAAACTTCACCCAAATTGTATTCCCGCCGTTTTCCATTCTGAAAATTGAAATTTATCCTAGGATTTTTCTACTGCGTCCAGAGAAGACTTCAATGCTGGGCACGATGAACGCGAACAGTGTATTTTTATAGAGGAATATAAATTGAAAATTTTCAATAAACTACACTAAATTATAAAAGCATTGTTTGTTGTGTCACCTTGAATTATGAATTAGAAAAAGTTGAAAGAAATCTTTGAAAATTATTCGTATTTATCTTGTACTTGGCAATATTTATATGCATCTGATACTCTTTGATAATTCGAAAAACGCTTTAATGATTTTTGAAAATTTATTGATCGATTGCACAATCTTTGTATCGTTTTACTCACATTAGTCAATTGTCCTAGACCCATGGGATAGAAGGTACAGTTGACGTATGGATCTTTAGGATACATTTCTAAACCATTGTTATCAGGTGTTCGATCACCGTGTCTAAATACCTGCGGGTTTGTTATATGATAAATAAAACATTGATTGATCAATTTTACATTGTTAATTGTGATTATTGGACTTACCACGCTGACGAGTCGAAGCTCTGGCTCAATTGCTATGACGGTTGTGATTAAACCAACGACTAGAATAATTGACAGAGAACCAAGGAAATTGTTACTCATCGACATCATTTCTGGTACGGTCGCCCGACGAATTCTGGAATTTTGAAAAATCAATATTCGTATATTATCAGAATTAGACAATTAAAAATCAGTTCCACCGAACACGTTCAACTCTCCCCTAAGTATCTTACTCTTAATTACTATCAATTACGCCGCGTTAGAAAATATTACCCCAACAGGATATTTGAGTGTGATAAATTTGCTAAAAAATTTCCTTGTACTTCAAGTTTTCGAAAATTAGCCAATTTGACCTCGGAAAGTATAATTTAGCTATTACCCAGCATGGCTATCGTTTTTGTGATAAAGCTTGTCGCATGCAAATTCATTCTATGTGGAACGCGTATCCGGTAACAAATTTTGCCAGAAGTATTAGTAGGAAATTATTTCAGATTAAAAAAAAATTGGAAAAAATTCATAAGTCATACAAAGTATCATCGCAATCCAGCATCCATTATTGTAGCTGTACCAGAGAATCCATAAGTTACAATAATTGGTATGAAGCGTATAATGAATAACAATCTTTCATCAAAGCCACATAAAAGTGCAATTAAATTACCCTGTTGTGCAATAGATGGAAAATTCGATAATTCTTTAATAAATTGTACGACGTACAATCTGCAGCTTTTTATTAAATCATGAATTTGGATTACGTATCAAAGGCAGCGCAATACTCACACCATACCGTATCAATTATTCAGATATCAATTTCGCCGAGGCGACTTTTATATTTGACCGTGAAATTAAAAACAGCTGATATCTTGCGTAATCCCATTTACCAGTAAGATTCTCGAATCTGTTACGAGTAATGACTTTATAGTTTTATAAATCAGAAAATATACGAGTAACGATTGAGTGATAAGACGTAGAAATTTAAAACATTTTTAAATCACTCATCGACCGTAACGACTTATATTGGCACTTTTATTATAACGAATAAAGATTGTGGTTTACGAACTCACAAGTATTTACACCAGTTATGAAACGTACAGCAAAAAAGAATATTACGTGCCATACCTTTTATGTCAAGTAATAAAAGAAAATGACTACCGTAAAATCGCGAGTACTTTCAACTCTACGTAAAGTAGTAACTGTATCAACTGGTTGTTATAGTGTTAATAAATATAAATAATAGCTTCATAAAGATCTCCTCTTCGTATCATTAAATAAAATTGAAAATCAAACACTCGTAAAAGCTTCTAAGATAAATACATTAATAAGCACAAAATAAAATTGCACGATTCTACGCTCCAAAGACGTATCTGCTGCGAACAATAAAATATTCAAAAACCGTCGATATTAATTTTTCGAAGATGTAAACAAATTTTAAACGTCACCGTACGCAATACCCAAGTCATAATATGTACTATGAAAATATTAAATCTCTAAGTATGAAATTTCCCTTTTCGAAATGAAGGTACTTGAGGTAATCGGAAATTTCATATTTAATGACTTAACATATTACCGACACAAGATACTCTACTGTGATGTGTAAATAAAATCGAGCCAACTGATAAACGTGAAGTACTCACCGAAGAGACTGAAAAAAGACACAATCGATTTCCGGTGAGGAATGAAAGACCGGAAACCCAAGACCGTCGAAGTGGCCCGGCTAGTGTCTCGAGGAGAGTTCGGTCGGTTCTGGCGACGCTCGTGAATATTATAGGGGACCTTATCAGTCCTCCTCGTGTCTTAGCCCCTACTAGAGACACCCTCCTTGACAGTCTTGTAAACTGACTCGGTGACTGTCAGTCTGACAGGAAGCGTTACAGCATGACAGCTCGAACGAATTCGGATTCCAATCGGGACTTCCCAGTCCCTAGCGAAATCTTCAAGTTTCGTAAGTTCCGCCAGCCACTAGGTGGGCCAATGATGTCTCTATGAGGAACAAACAATGAAATATATTCTACACTGAACTAGTGAACCGGCAGAGACAGGATAGCAGACAGCTTCGCAGTGCGACTCGTTTTCTTCGGCGGAAAATTCATCCCATTCACCAGGCAGGACTAACTCCCGGTTGGTGGGAGTGAATTGATTGGTTGGTTATATTTGGAACGACTTAACCCAGTCAATAGATGTTTCAATAAATAATTCTTCATTCAGGAACGTTTTGACTAGATTTTGAAACTTATGGTGTCGATCATTTACGTGTTGGACACCTGTGTGAATTATGGCAAACTATTTTGAGTGAGTCAATTTATCAGCTGTTTATTTGTATACAACCGATTACAATTATGATTAATATATTAAACATTTATTATAGAAATTATCGAATTTCCTGACTTTTCCCTTGTCGTATGTGTCACATGCTTCCTTCGAATTCAAGCGTAACGAGTGGTGATAGTAATACGAAAAGCCAGAATGAAGCCTCTTGTAACTTTCAACTGATTACAACACAACAACTTGTTACGTCAAAACTTTAGAGACTAGTGATAATGGTTCGTTCACATGAAACTATCGATCATTCGGTGACCTGATGCAAATTGAAACGATTAGACATATAATACATAAAACATTCGTGAGTTGGGTTTATTATTCATGTTGTAGTATTGTAAACTAACGAAAAGAAGGCCATATAATCAGTCTTACAACGCAGAACCACCCGTCGTCAGAAACTTTGGCTTTGATAACCTAAAATTATCGAAAAACGTGCTCACGGTGTTTGCTCATTTTTATTTTCACACTTTTTTTTATTAACGAAAATACAGTTTATGATAAAACATCAGCTTTCATCGATATTTGAGCAATCGAAGAAAAACTATCTATGCACCTCCGCTAGTTACGAAATCACGGACAGTATGTAGCTACATAAAATATATTATTACTCTATTAAATCTTGGTTATATATTAAAGTGAACTAAATCGTTTCGAAACAGTTGCCATATACAGGGTAAGTCGTTTAACTTGGCACAAACGAATATCTCGGAAAGGAAGCTTTTTACGAAAAAATTGTTCGAACAAATTTCGTTTGGTTTTGACGGAGGAAAAAATGCTGTGCCGTTATTTTTTATTCGCTGCAGTTTTAAAGGTTTTTTCAAGGTCAACTTTGTCTTTTTAAATGGGAATCTATATTTTTTATTGCCGACTGTTATGCTATATAAAAAACCAATTAACTTTTGTCTGAAACATTTTTTATTAGGACCAGTTTTTTCAATGTTATTTCAACATCAAGCATAGACCCCGGGATTATTAATAAGTATAGCGATTTTGTAGATACGAAAATCGGAAGAGAAGAAGAAAGTTAATTAATGCTTTCTTCTTGCGTAAATAACCTATTTATTGTTAATACTGCCAAATAATATTATAATAAGTGTTCAAAATGGTGTTTTTTTCAACATCAAAAGGTACATTTTCGAGCCCTCTTGAGCTAGAAAAGAGCCTTAGTTCATTTTTTTCTTCTCTTGTTGAAAATACTGGTCCTATTATAAAATGTTTCAGACAAAAGTTAATTGGTTATTTGTACAGCAAAACAATCTGCAATAAAAAATATAGGTTCCCATTTAAAAAAACCCAGTTGATCTTCGAAAAACCTTGAAAATCGCGGCGATAAAAAACAACGGCAAAGCACTTTCTTTCCCCCTCGAAACCAAACGAAATTTGTTCGAACATTTTTTTCGTAAAATGCTTCCTTTCCGAGATATTCGTTTGTGCCAAGTTAAACGACTCACCCTGTATAGGTATATAAGCACAATATACTGAAAAATATCAATATCGCTGGTTCGCACTTGCCAAATATCTATGTCAATATTTACTTACGAGTGTCATTGCACTAAAAATTGAATTCATTGAGTAGTTGATTATATTTTACAAAATAAAATACTACTATCAATGAAATTTGTTTATACTTTCCTACGAGTCGCATTGAATAACCGGTATCCCGTAACAGATAATCGATTGAATCAAATTAAATGTATTTAGCATATCGTCAGCCGGAAAAGTTATATCGTCACTGAAAGAATTGATTATCTAAATAAATTTATTATCATTGAAGATTCACGTTGATCTTGCGTGAGTATAGTTGATAAGATACATTTGTATAGTTCTAATGTAATGAACTAATCATTCTTTAATTTTCGTATCTACAGCCTGAAGGAAAACGTGATGGTCTCGTGATTTCCATACGAAGAAGAAAATATGACGCACGTTAGTGCGATATGACGTACTTACTGGACGAAGAAACCGTAACTGATGGAAACGGTCATTGAAATTTTCCCCGAAGGCGAAAAAATCTAATTGGAAAAACATTTTCAAATTTCACCTGGAGGGAATCCCGTGGCGTACAAAAAATATTGAAAAGACAACCGTTCCGTGTAATGAGTACGATAGTCATTAGAGTCGCCGAGTCATCAACTCCAATTCATTTAAAAATCATGACTTATATATTACACTCAATTATCTTAGTCAACAGTTTTTTAATTTTGTCAAGGAATAAATAATTGGTCAATCAACGGTGCCAAAGCAAATTAAAAAATATTCTTGGGCATATACAAATACTCTTCTTTAGCTAGATGTTATTTGCAAAGCCATTAATAATAATGATAAATAACTAGAGTTACACTATGCATAGATAAGTCATTTAATTTACTATCAATCAATTCGAGTTGATGAAAATTAATTATGATCATTAAATGGACAACCTAAGAAAGTGTACAGAACCGTATTACTCACGGCTGTATTATTATATTTAATTTAATTTACATATGCATATCAATATAAAATTTTATCAATGGCGCCACAGCTGCTTAAATGGTTATCAACGAATCTGGAATTTGACCTATTCTCGACATCATTATATGACGAATATTGTCTGCGTACTAATAATAATTACAAATACGATGACATACTCACTGACGACCTCTGATATCTTTATATTTTCGCATTTATTTTGTTTGTATGCACCTAGCGACTAATTAAATACGTTTCACCATGTATCCTTTCTTATGCTTCTTTTTATCACAAAGTAATCACCGTTGCGTACAAACTTTATTAAAACATTGGTACAGGCGTTGCAATACTGTTTTTGCTGTTGACCTCGATGCTATTTTTACTGGAAATCGCCCAAGTTCACAGCGTAACAAAATCTCTAACATTAAATCCACTTACAATGGCATGGCGACTGTCACAATTAATTTGCACTGACGTATCATGTGGGGATTGATTTATATCATCAATTGCTCGACTGCAAGGTGTGCAGAGTTTGCTGATTGTGCATGAATATGACGCGTGATATTATGCAGTCATTGTATAATTGCTTCTTTGTATAAATACAATTGAATTTTGTATGATTCATAGTTTTCATATGATCTGTATAAAAAAATTATAATTTTCTTTTTTTTTCTGTTATAAGAATAGCATACAAAATTTATACAACACTGTATGTGCATGATTATTGTAAATAACATTTAGAATCTTATGCAGTACGAAATGTGTCTGAATATTTTATGCTGTATTGGGATCGTTTGTGCAATTCTGATGATTTTTCAGTATCTCATTAATTAAAATTAATTAATCTATTCCTGCAATTGTATTGAACATTTTTGTCTACATTGCATATTATGGAGCTGAACTTATGTATATAGTTAATGAAATGTATACGAGGTTATATAGGGTTTTAATAGAGAATATATTCAAGTGGCAGAGATAGTCACGTGTTGCATAACGGATTTACGACGGTTACCCCTGCCTTATTAATTAAAAAATTCGTGTACAACTTCTAATATCAATTCAGTGGCTCAGAGACTGATAAGACGACCATATCTCTACGGAGCCTGTGTGATAACTCTGATGTACTTGTGACTAGACTGCTATTAGAAAATTTGTGAAATTTAGTAAACGTAAAAGTTTTAAAGTGGATTCTACTATTATTTGAGATATGGAATGAGTTATTTGCGATTATTTGTGGAAATTGTTAGATAAAATTTTAATGACCGTTCTAAACGTATTTTTATTTGGCATTGTCATAATTTACGAAATTTATTTTTTTCAATTTATGCGCGATTTTGTAAAGTTAAGTTTAAGCGCTTAATTGTTACAATGTTTTTCAAATTCGGTATTGTTCTGATTATCTCTTTAACAACCATTCTGGCTGTACAAGAATTGCAAATGATTCATGTGGTGAGTATTCAATTCGTGATATACAATTTAATTGATATATTAACATTTTCATATTTTAATAATAATTATAAATCATTTTTCATTTTTAGGTATATATGCATCACCCTGCAACTCCTGTGATAAGAGTGGATGATTCGATAACCAGTTCTTCGGACAGTCCTAGCTATATTTTGGACACTAATGGAACTATGGACATGACTAATGTAAGATTTAATATTCTGTATATATATATATATGTATTAAAATTGCGTAAAAAGTTCATTACGATTATTTCAGAAAGAGAAACTCGCCATGTATAATTTGGGTATTTATTTACGTAAAAAGTATGGTGAATTCCTCGGGGATATTTATATGCCTACTATATCAACAACAATAACGTCAGATAGCCATTTTTCAAAAATTTCTGCACTTTTGGTGAACGCCGCTCTCTGGCCACCAGTTGGCGTCCAACGTTGGAAGGAAGACCTGAACTGGCAGCCGATTTCATTCTGTACGATATAATAGTTTCTATTAATTCTCATCACAACTACTAATCCCAATTACAATCTCGTATTTACAGCTTACGAACAAAAATGGAATGATACCTTGATGCTAGGAAGATTATGTCCAAATTTTATAGCGGAAAGGGACAAAGTCGATAAATCTAGTCGAGCCAAATACGTTGTCCAAAAATTTTCACAGCTTTTTACCTATTTGAGCGAAGAGACTGAATTTACGGTGAAAACTATCTCAGACGTAGCTGCTCTTTACAAAATTCTTCGAACAAATGTATTATTATTATTACTTTTCAATAATGATACTGTTGTGCTTATGCAAGATCATTAATATCTATTAATATTGTTTAGGTCGAGAGAAACGTTACACTTCCTGCCTGGAGCGACGATATATTTCCTAATGGTCACATGTTGACCATGATGGAAATTGATTATGAATTACTTGGTAAAACTAATTTACAACGACAACTGAACGGTGGTGTTCTCTTGAAAAAAATCATTTTAGACACCATTACTTATATGAGTGGAGATAACAATACAAAAATTTATCAGTATAGTGGTGATGACATTAATTTAATTGGTCTTCTACACGCTATGAATATTTGGATTCCTTTTGTACCTCAGGAAGGCACTGCAATTATCTTTGAGGTTTACAAAAATACGGAAAACAATGTGTACGCGATAAAGGTTGTACACTTTAGTCTGCATTAGATTAATCCGATTCTATGTCACTGGTAGCATCGTGAATCTAATTATTTTTGTGATTATTTGTTTTCAGATTAATACTTATTCTGGAGATATTAAAGGGAATGCTTCTTACCCATTGCCACCTAATTCTGATATATTGTATGAGGTTACACAGTTTGTACGTTTGCATCTAGATTCTTTGCCTCTTAATGAACAGAACCTTTGTGGTTGGGACGTCACTGGTGATGATGAACTTTCCAGTGACGCGATTAATGAAAATAGTTCGTCGTTATTCAATTCCAATTTTCATTTTATTGTGATCATCGTCGGCTTTCATATTGTTCATTCTTACAATAAACCGTAAAGGTATTAACTTATTGAATTTGATAAATACTTCGGATATTTTGTCTTTTGTACAAATATATGCTATACCTAGTAATTATGTATTTACAGACTTATTTATAGCTTAATTTCCCTATCTGATCTTAATATAGATATGCATTGCCATACTAACACTGTAATCTGTGGATAATTGTCTGCACTAGCAACTGCCAATTTTTCCAAAATTTGTATCCAAAATTCTACTCGATTTTCATCCTGGTTTCTTGTATTCTGTTGAATTTTATTGGTTCCCCATCTTTTTTTCCACAGCTCAGTCACTGCTGGTATTCCAGTGCTGGCACTGGATTTGGTTATACGACATTCAGGAGCCATTTTTTTGTATTTTCTAAGAACTGTTTCCAAACCGTGAAAAAGAAGACAGGATCTTTCTAGGGTATTCAGTGTTTCTATGAGGTTCTGATCTTCGTCCATTCTTCTTGTGACAATGTCCGTCAAATCTTTTGATCTCATAATTAAATAATCCACAGTCTCATGGCATATCACAAAGGAATTGCAGAATTCCAAAATAATTGATATGTGATGTTCCGAAATTGTTATCTAGGGGTAATAATGTTGTATATAACTTTTAAATAATCTCGATTTATTCGCGCGAATATACTGACCTTATTTCGACTATTTAGAATTTTTTCAAAAATTCTCTTTATCATTTGAACAGTTTCATTTTTACAGGAACTCGGTCCATTTTCCTCCTGCAGGAGATCGACTAAATTTACTATAGTCTGCACAGCCTCCTTCTCCATAGAATCTTGCCATTTCCTATATCGCGAATATGTCGTTACAATAGTCTCATTTTCAAAAACACATAAGATCTTTTTCGTGCATTGTAGCAACACGTCATTGGTATTTGAAGTCCGTAAAACATGATTAAGAGAGACAGATGATATTTTATCATGAATTCTTTTTGATTTTTTAAACGGCGGACTGTTTTTTGATTTTGAATGATTATCCTTCTTTCTCTTAAGATATTTCTCACTACTTGGTATTGTGCTTCTTCTATAAACGTTCCCAATATCGCTAATAACTTTATTTTGACAATCGGTTGAATTTGATCCGATTTGTTGCTGAGGAATCATTTTCGAATTTGAAGTCGATGCAGTAAGAAACTCCGAAGCGTTTTGAATCATCAGAAAATTATTGACTTTTTCGATTCTTAAAAGTCTGCGTGCATCACTATGGGTTTTCCGAGTAGTCGCTAACTTTTCATTATCAGCAAACTGAATAGATGACAACAACAAATCTTGATCTTTTCTCAATCCCACAGATAATTCAGACATTTTGAAATCTATATTCTGGGTCATGGAATTTACGTTGAAAGTCTGAAAGCCGCTATCCTCA
Organism: Trachelus troglodyta; assembly: GCA_030142635.1. Lineage (NCBI taxonomy): Eukaryota > Metazoa > Arthropoda > Insecta > Hymenoptera > Cephidae > Trachelus > Trachelus troglodyta. Next base: position 2,666,555 of record JARQTJ010000420.1, on the reverse strand, counting down.
ACATTTGTCGCTGATGTAATCTGTCTCTCCTTACACTCCTCTCCAAAACTCATATCAGGACTCGTCATGGGTTCTATGTATTTGTTATTAGCTCCAAGTCCAATACAATTTTTATTAATAGTCAGAAAATTGTTCACGGCTTCATTTCCAGGACTGAACTGAAAATTTGTCTCCTCGTCGTCCGTATTATTCTCCAAGTTGTTCGCACAATCAATTTTAACAGCTTCTGTATCAGAAGCGACAAACAGATTGTATTTAGCGTTACTCAAAAAGTCAATGCTATTTTGAGTATGGAATGATATTTCATCATCCAAAGCTACATTTTCGTCATCGTCAAAAATATAAAAATATGGTTGTTGGTCTTGATTATCATTAATTAAATTTTCCAGCTGTTGGCCTTCTTTTGATTCACTTTTTTTGGTGGATATCTTAAAGTTTTCTTGTACAATTGAATCTTGATTGTTAACAGTTCTCCAGTGTTTCCCTAAAACCTTTTGAATCGACCTCACTGGAACTTGTTTCATCATTGTTATTGCAGATTTAAGCCACACGATTGCTTGGATAAAACTCAGATCAGTCTTGTACTCATCTAAGGAAGTTGGTGAATTACTAAGGCTGGTTTCTGATTGATCCTTGATTGTTTTCATACGAGTAGCACACTTTTGACATTTTATAATATTATTATTTCGTCTATGATCTATCGATCTAGTGTGATTTTGGGCATTTAACTCCAGCAATAGATCATCCATAATTGACGAATCTGAATCGCTCAATGACTCATCCTCGTTATCACTCGCTATTTTTTCTCCAGCTACAATATTTTTTATCAAATCAGCATGATAATTTTTTTAAATATATAAAAATAGTACCTCTGTCGTTAACGTTACATAAATTTGAATCACCAATGGAAAATGTTTCACATAATTTTTTAACAATTTTGTCTCTCTCTTCAGCAATAATCTTCCGGTCGATCGGATTGGTTGAATTATCCTAAATATGAATAAAAAAGATATACGCTCATAAAGTAATATGCATATTACAAGATTCAAATAAAAATAGACTTAAAAAATGTACTTTCATTTTGCCACGACGTTTTGAATATATTGTGCAGTTTTTCTGCATAAACTTTTGGAGTTTCGCCTTTCGGCAATGTCCTTATCACTGCGACAGCACTTGCGATTCGAATTTTATCAAATATTGTTTGCACTAAAAGTCAAAAGAAATATATATTTTCTGTGCTTATCATTTACGTGAGAAATGTACTTACAATAAGATTTTATTTCTTTCTCGTTGTGCATTTTCTCTCGGTACACAGTTTCATGAATGTATTTGTTTAATTATTATTTACAGGTGTATCTTATTTATTAATTACTGATCACAATGATCATATTACAAATATGGATTCAACAATTGACGCTTGATCAGCGCGCAATGTAACAATTGATTAATATAAAAATCTAGGTTTATACTCTGTTACTCTTTTGGCAGCCATTCAAGTTAATTTTCCCTAGAGATATATCGATAAGTATCAACCCTGACTTCACATGCTTCCGCTTTTCCGAAGTACCGGCGAGGATTTTATAAAGAAAACGCTAAAAGCGTTTACCCTTTGAACCTTTACTACGAGTACAAATTATTTCACACGAAGATGGATTCGTTACAGACAGGAAATTTATCTGGCATTCAAAAAGACGAAATAATGGAACAGGTTAAGCAACAGATTGCTGTTGCCAATGCTCAGGAACTACTTACGGTAACATTGCATAATTTTTTTTTCCTTATAGCACGATTATTTTGAATGAATTCAATATGTTTCTTCGCATATTTACAGAAAATGACTGAAAAATGTTTTAAAAAATGTATCTCGAAGCCTGGCACCTCGCTGGATAGTTCCGAGCAGGTAAGCAATTTATAAATCTAAAACTAACCTCTTTCTAATTTGTGTATACATACTTTCTACTTTATCTTCCAGATATTTGTATTATTTTCCTTCTAGTGAAATCAGAATTACATTTTTTAATATATTTTTAAACAATTCTTATTGAACATCGATGTGATACAAGTGTCGTGATAAAAGAATTCATTTTGTTCTGTTCATACCTGTAAATAAGGACTATATTTCATCATATTTGTTTACAATCTTTATTGTCTAATTACTTGCTGCTTCTTTTGGTCTTTAAAGAGATTCTGTAATAGTGAAATTCATTATTTGTGTTTCCAGAAATGTGTGGCAATGTGTATGGATAGATACATGGATGCTTTCAATCTAGTATCAAAGGCATATAGTAACAGACTTCAACGGGAACGCCACCGATTGTAAATAGATAGAGTCAAATGAATAAATTGTTTTGGTTGCACTGCATGTAGTTCACTAGTCAATCGAAACTACAGTACTGAACATTCGCCTGATTAATACGCAAGTAATTCCACCTGATATTGAACGTTTATTCCAGTTTATGTAAATAAGAGGAGAACGTTCAACATCAATTACGTTACATGTAACTACATAGCATCAGTCAATATTTGAGTGAACATTGCATTTTATTGTTAACGAGAATTGTTCAGTGTCCTCGCTGTTACATTAAGTAACAATGTATAATAGAAGAAAGGCAGTTTAAGCAATTCGTTAAAGATCAAAACAACTTATCATTAAGAAGTTGTAGGCCAATAATTATTAATAAATTGGAAAAAGCTATACAAACTAAACAAAGTTATTAGAAACATCTGCAAGTCACAAACCATTGCATTGAAAAATGCAACCGCTTTGACAGCATGAATACAAATATAGCACGGTATAAGAATTGACTTCAGTATGTTAAAAAATAAACGGATAATTTACAATTAATTTGTGCCATTAATGCTAAATCTTGTTCAGCAAACCACAAAGAAACCTGCTAAATAATCCTAAATCTGTGTAAATACATTTTTTTTATTCGGAATGATGGATATTTTCATTACAATCATCTTTACAGATTACATTATAGGAACAGCGACGTCGGGTCCGCATTGCGCAAATTATTATCCAAGAGCAAAGAAAACGAAAGACATGACAATTTCAGTAGAAGTTCAAAAAGTATAGAAGTGCCTATATTTTACAATATATTTGACAGTAATAGTCTATATCTCCAAGAAATGAAGATTTTATCTCACACATTGGATATCATGATGCGCAAGGCGGTCCATTAAATTGTAGTTAGTCTGTTATACGTAATAAATATACATATTGCGAAAAAATCGTGCCGCGTAGCAGCCGTTAGCCTGGTACCTGCAGTGTACAGAGAACTCTGATATAAACGGTCAACTGACGACGAGGAATTTGTACTTTAAAACGATGTGACATTTTTCAGAGACAATAATATTACAGACAAGTATAAAGATCGATAATTGACATAAAAATTGGTAATAAAAAAAAAAGTAATCACGTCCTGTTTGATCCTTTTAGAAAATACGACATAGAACCCATCTATCTAAAATTTTAATTAAACGTGACTACCTAATTTGGCTACTAAGATCGAATCGTTTAACACCCCTACCCCACCCACGTACATTATTTTTAATATCTCTACATTTTTCATGTATTTCCATTAATGTAGTAATTCTCAATCCTAAAACACTTTTTCTCTCTCTATACGTAACATCATTGAATTTTTGCCCTTTAAGTAGTTATGCGTCACATCGCTCACTTACCAATCACCATGAGTTTTCATGTGATTTTTCCTTCCTTTGCAAATATCTTTAAAAACGAGAAAAAAGAAGCGCCTTTTTGTCACGGTACACAGGCAATTTTGTTTAGTATAAGCGACCGATTTTTAAATCCGATGGACGACAATGCCGTAGCTAGCGAGCTTTTGAGCAGTATTTGTTATTACATTATAAATAATTTTACATAGTGAATCCAAGGCGAAGCCCTTCTCCCAAATGATACAGTGGTTAATCTCGAATGCTTAATTTACTGCTAAATTCCACATTTCTCCTTCGCCTACAAGCAATCTCGTGTTAAAAAGGAAAGGACAAAAGAAATACACGATTAAATCGGTAGGTAATTGGAAAAGGAACGGTTGAGTTTAAAGAAAACGGATATAATCATGTACACGTGAATATAGAGAAATAATAATAAAATGTCGATGGATGTAAAAGAGAGGGAAAAAAGATCTTTATAAAATAAATAACAAATACATTGAATATTGTTACATCGTATTATCCGTAAATCATAAATAATTAATCGGAGTATGTATGTGTCTCGTAAAAACCTACAATTCCACAGTACTTATTCGCGTTACGTTTATAATAGTATATTTCATACACGCTAAAAGGCACGATATAGCTACCAATAGTTCAACGTGGTTACAACATTCATTATCTGTGATTTATCTGTGAAAAAATATTCATGAACCATTTCATTAATGACACTGGACAGGTCCGTCCAACTATTTAATTCTATCCGGTTAACCAAGAAACAAATAACTATGGCTACGCGTATCTCATTCGTTATTTCCTAATGCATATTAAGACTCCGGTGATGGCCGGACAAATTCATCATCGACCATAGCAAAGCCATCGGTATCCAAAGCCCTAAGATATGTTGTTATATCTGGTAAAAAATCCAAGCATAAGGAACGACATATAAAAAACCATTGGCAGTAGCCGATTTATCGTTACAAGTTAGATTTTCCCCATAATAAATGACACAAGACGGCTCCGAGAAGGACGAACGGTCAGAATACAGTTAAAGTCACGAGAGTGAACGTCGTTATTATTTTTCATTCTTTTCTATTTTTTTTCCTCTAACAGAAATAAAATTGACCACCCTGCAATCAGTTTTCAGAGTGATACCTTAATTCATTGATGATTGGAAAAAGTGCGAGAAGCGCGAGGAAAGAATTTTTTTATCTTTCCCATTTTGATACGTCGTATAGGATACGGAGCGAATCTTTAAAAGAAAAATTTAAAAAAAAAAGACAAAAAAAGGTACTACACACAAGATCATTCCTTAAAGCACTCTCTTATGAGCTACAGTGAAAAATACTTATTTCGTACGTACGCGTGCTTGTTTGCTATTGCTAGCCAATTAGTGATAAGAGTATCTTAATAACAATGGAATGTGTCTGTTTCCTACTATCTAAACTTTGTGGGAATGTTCAGTGCAGTCGTGAACTCGTTAAACTTTCATTCGTTATACTTTTTTTTCCATTTTCCATCTTTTTTTTGTGTTATTTGATTATAAGTTTTGTATGGATAATAGACTGTAACCACGCTGATTGGCCAGGAACACACCTGTTTTAATACATGTCCCGGGGCAAATTTTAGGATTCAGACCAAGCGATTTCAAATGACCTGGCGATTGTATATTAAGTAAAGCCAAGGCAATGACTCCAAGCGAATGATGCTTAATGAGACATTATTGATTAGTCATGAAAGTTTGTCTTTGTATAAGGTATAACGATAGGATATATTGTGATAATTGAAATTACTGCCGACAATTTCAAGTCTCCTGGAGCATTCAGAATGTTCATGTAAATTCAAGTAGTGGTTACTCGATTGAAAACAATTCGAAGTTGTAGTGCGATAAAGATGAGACTGTTTCTTTAACTTTTGTTTTCTCTTAAGAAATCGCTTCGTTTGAAACTCGCCTCAGTGCGACGCAATCGTGTAGCATTATAAGATTCTACCCAAGAATTAAAATTCTTGTATGAAGACAGCAAACTATACATTTTTTTACAAAGGATTTTGATTTGTCAAGCATCCAGTTGATCCACCTTGAATTGTACTTAGTTATTGCATCTTATTCGGGGCGTAGTAGTATATTCATATTATTTCGATATTTTTCATTGTATTGGATTGCCCAAAAATCAAGGTTTGCCACTAACAATAGTATTTTTAAACGTTTAAACATCTTGCGGAGATGCCGATGCAAGAAAATATATAAGCACCTAATCGCCATTTCTTTTTCTCGGACAACTTTAACTCTCATAAATAATTTTAGCTTCAAACACTTAGCACCACTGTCTTTCCAAAAAAATAATTTCATGGATTCGTACTTTTTTTTTGAGGCAATCCACTGTCAGACGGATGATTTGCTGATAACGCTTACGATATCATACCAGTAACTTTAGTTAAATGAGGTAATGCACAACGTTCAGTCGTCAAATTAGACGGAGGAATTACTTTGACAAGTACAAAAAGAAAATGTCTCTACTAAAAGTTCGTGCAATTAAACGTAACTATCAATTACTAACAAGCCATTATCTAACTTCATACGCACGCTCTCTCTCTCTCTCTCTCTCTCACTCTTCTTCTCCGATTCGTAAAATATTAAACTCTCGGTTCTTACATAAATTAACTGTACGAATAGTAATACTAGGCGCATCCACAGAATAACGTAGGAGGAATTTTGTCCAAACGAGAGTGAAGATAAATCACAAGCGATAATTCTCCACAGTACCTATAGTACGGATCAACAGTTACGCTTGTTAAGATTTAATTACATAACGATTGGATATCTGTGATAAGAGAAAGAAAATTATTATTGAAGCTCAATTCGCGTTTTATGTCGCACACAGTGAGATTTTTTATCGTGATGCAATTAGCAGATCATACTTTACGGCTTTTTTTTCCAAGAGTTTTCGTACAATACACAACCATCACATTTATATTAAACGTGTCATCTTACGCTACAAAAAATAGAAATATATGTTGATTAATCCGGTTTAAAAAAATCTGTTGTATAAAATAAGTAAAAACTCGATGCCTGCGAGATAAATGCATTCAGATTGTTTCCTTCCACGTTCTTTTGTAGCGCAACTTAATAAGTATTGAGCCACATCTGGCAGTGTATTGTCCCAATGATTATAGAGACAACATAACCGCAGGCAAGTGTCTTGTCCCTTAATAGTAAAAGACAGACATCGTATGAAACATCCGGCTAGGATGTAATTAATCAAGACCCGAAGAGAAAAGGAACGAAGAGAAGACTAAAAATTGAAGTTCACTTTCTAATCGTACTTAGATTACACCTAGAATGAAATCATGAGAACTTACACCTCCTTGATATAATTCGTGGTAATGACCACAGAAAAATTCGATATTATTATTATAGTCCATTATCCCCCGATTCTGTTAGAATAATTGACGTATCCAATTACGTCAACTGCATGGAGATTTTATAAATATCCCGTCAGTGCTTGTCATTGTGAGACATTATGAATTTCTAAGTTCCATGAAACTAGTGGTTTCCTTCTTCGTCAACAGTTCCTAATCACACCATCCACTATCGCACTAAGGTTTTTGGCTCTGCGAAAGAACATGCTCTACACTGCAATGTGATCACTTACGCAAGAGGTGCTACTGAGCATCTCATCCAATTCCTCGATGTCCTCACTTATGTCTTCGCTCCTAATACTCTGAGCTCGATCTTCCTTTTTGTTCTGGAGCTTCGTTGGACTCTCTGCTTTATCTGGTCCTTTCGAAGGACTCTGTTCGTTAGCACTACCAGATGCTGAAGATACAAAGTCCTCTTCGTAGTTATCTACACTGTCCGTACCTGGAGTAAAGTATTTGGGTAGTTAAATAAATAAAAATTTAACTGTAACCTTATGAATTATAAATAGAATAAAAATACGCTAATCTTACCAAGTCCAATGTCAATCAATTCTTTCAGATCATTTATGTTAGTTTTCTTAGCATTCAGCGGTGGCAAGTCGCTGAATATTGAATTAGTTTTTGGAGTTAAGGGTGGCAACTCTCCTAATAACAATTCAGTTTTGTGTACTGCGCTGACCTTTTCTTTCTTTCCGTCAATAATGATCTCGTCAAAGTATACAGTCTTGCTCAAATTATTCTCGGAACTTATTTGTTTCTTATTTTGTACATTGTTAGCGTTTTGTATTTCTGTACTATTCATTATGTTTTGCTTAGAGGCATCCTCATTTTGATTAAGTTGCCCTTGGTCGACTATAGATTCGTCAAATTTTATTAAGGGTTCAGTTTTGTTTAACAAATTCGTCTCGTTCAATACGTTTACGTCAGTCTCTTGTGTGGCATGATTAGACACTGCGTTTTTCTCTTTTGGACTTGCAGGGAGTTTATTGAAATGTATGTTATTGTTCCCTTTACTATCAATTCCGTCAGCAGCGGACATATTTTCAAAATTTAATTTATTATCCCTGAGAGAATTCTTTTGCATCTCGCAAGCGGACTTATCGGTTGAAACGTTATTCAATGCTTGTTCACTCTTCTTTTTGTCTGTTATTGTCACATTTATTGGAATCTTTGGACTGGACTCTGATATGCTTTCGATTTTTTCAGAGGAGTCGTTGTCGTTTGATAACGAAACTGAATCTTTGTGCAGTATTTTTGGAATAGTAACTTCGAAGGTCGCATTAGCAAAGTTTGTTGATGTCTCAATAGACTTACCGAGCCTACTATCGCTCTGTCCATTCTGAAAAAATATCAGATTGTTAGACCAGTTAGCTATAATACAAAAATTCTTCAGACAAATGAAGATTACCTTCTGGGAATTATTAAAGGCACCATTTATACTGTTCTTCAGAATCTCTCCGAGTAAAGGTTCACTTGAAGTGATGCCCAATTCTTCGCATAGTTTGTTTCTTCCCATATAACTGTACTCCTTACCAGAATAAGTTTCTGGATCATACACAGATATGGTATAATCAAGTCCAAAATATTCTAGGAACTCCCTAACTAAAGAAAATAGTAATTTTCCTTCTGAATTTGCCAGGTACTGCTTTACTGTCTTGTTCAGGAGTGGCTCAGGATTCTGTAATAAAAACACCTTTATAATTTTATATAATTATATCAAACTAAATTATATAAAATTCAGGTTAAACATAGTCTAAAAAATTTTACTACCATTTTTAATACCATTGGGTAAATTACTATTGTCAAAGTTCAAATACACCACTGTTAATAATTAATACAATGCATTTTCATAAAGCTAAAAATTTAAATACTCAGACTGAAAAATTTGATATCTTGTTATAATCTTTCATAGAAGCAAATATATTATGGAATTGTTCAGTTCACTGTATTTAGAAAAACGATAAATCTCAGTTTCCTCGATTTATATTTATAGCACGAGACCAAAATATCCCAGATTCATATCCCAAAGAGCACAAAAGCTATAACAGAGGTGACTGTAAACAGGAAACAGCTTTTTTTAATTTTATTGCTGATCATAATTTTAACTCACCATCACGGACTCCTGTTCCTCGAGAGCCAAAAAGACGCTAGCCCTAAGCTCCGCCTGTAAAAGTATGCGAAAATATTATAGTAGTAGAGTACAACCGGAACCTGTGATAAACTCTTAATTGCATTGACAAACGGCACGTTATAACCTATAAAAAATTTGTTTTTTGTATCATTATTCTCTCTTACCCGCACTTTCGCGAGTACACCGTTATTCTCGAGGGTTTGCACCACCAGGTCCCGCAGCTCGGTATCCTCCTCCATGGAAATGTTTCCGTCTGTCATTGTTACAAATAAAAATTACCCCCGCAAACACTCAAAAGATGTAAATATTTACGCTTCCCATCGCGTGCCTTCTTTTCGCGGATCCGATCAGAGTCCATCGTTCCCCAATCTAGGGGATTTCTCCTCGATCATTCCATAAGTTTTAAAATTTCCCTAGACAAGAATCACGGAACGGAAATAAGAATATATCACTAGAATATTTTAATCGCGCGAAGATAAGGACTTTCCAGAGAAGGAAAAAAGTATTTACATAAAAATCATTCAAAATATTATTTATTCTATTGCAGTGTCGAAATCGAAATTCGAGTAACACCGAAATTCATTTGCCAGATTATTTTTATGACGAGGAATGAAACTACATACTTTTACATCCAATAACCTCTCTGCCAAAGAAGCCATTATTTCACCTTAGACAAGAAAAGTAATATTGTTAGGTTGTTAATATGAAATATGGTACATTAATTGTAATAATTACCTGTACAAAGTACAATCTTTTTTTTTGATAAGAATTTAATAGTGACAGCCGTTTTCATTAAACATTCCTCTGATAGAAATGGTGGATCAGCTATTACAAGATCAAAATAACTGGATAGATCTCTTGGAATGTCCAAGGGAGATTTATAATCGTATGGAATAAAATCTGATCCATATACAGCAAACCTTTGATCATATTCTAATAGAACAACTAGAAAAATAGATTTATATTGAACCACTTTTTACATTAGGAGGTACTAATATTAATATTTCAAGAGCAATAATTACCATGTCTTTCACCAGCAGCTTTTTTCATTCTACAATACAAAGTCGGACATGATATTAATGCAATTTTCCCGCTTGGTTCTGTTGCATTCATTGCTCCCTTAATGAAAGTTTCAACAGTTTCGTCATCGTACCAAAATTGACTCAATTGCTGTAATTTTCAATAATTATTATTTTAATTATAAACTATACTACTATAATACAGTTTGAATTTTATTGCGCGTTTTCTTGAAACATGTGAGCCAACTTACCCAATCCTCATCGAATGTCACATCCAATGTCTGATTGTGTTCCACAATGTTTTTTAACTGATTTTCGCGTTCCTCTCTCTCTTTATAAAATTCTTGAAGTGCAGTCAGTGTGCTGGATGATAATTGTGGCACGTCTTCATCGCTCTCTTCCATTTTACCAATAATTATTTACAATTTTATAGAGAAAGCGAACTCGTGTCCACTCGTGGGTGCAGGGTTTTTAAAATTAAGTTATTTATGTTGGGAGAATTGCTAACGTCAAGTACTTTAAGGATCTCAATCTGAAGTAATATTTTTTTCACATTATATAGAACTAAAAAACTGTATATAATTATGAATAATGTAAGGATTATGTAATTTTTTTATATTTATGGCTATTTGAATAAATAATATATTTATATAATTGAACTACTGTAATTAATTTTTTATAATTTGAAATGTCTTCTACCACTGTGAAATCGATTCTTTTGTATCTGCAACTATATTCACTCTAGGGAATTATCTGGCGTGAAGTGCACGGAGCCTCGTAACTTCTTTTCCAAGCGCGAGAATGGCGGATACGTAAGTGCATTTTCTATGGTAGAGAAATCATTAAACATCGGTAGCGTTAAAGCTAATAATATTCTTATATTCTCGTAAAATCAATTCTTCTAATATTGATATGTAATTTGTATAATTTATTTTTTGCAATATTTATTATTCTTTCGAGGAATAAGATATGAATGTGACAACCCATTGGGTAGACTAGGCCTCCACATGAAACATTGAACATGTGTTCAAGCATATATATTATAATTCTAAAGTTTCGAATGTATTAAAGTACGACATGACATACTGAATATGTGCAAAAAACAAAAAGGAATCTTGGAAGATGCCTTGTGTAGTGTTTGTTGTTTGAAAATAAGTAAGAGGCTGCAGTTGGTGTATTATAACCTAATTACTTTTTGGAGCTCTGCCTACTACTTCAACTGATGTAGTTCCTAAGAGGAGATTGTTTACAATGGTTCTGCTTGGTTCTTCAGGCAGAAGAAAGCTCCTGCTGTCCCAGCTACCCCTGCTGCCCCAGCTTCGGCAGCTCCCAAAGCGCCCAAAGCTCCCAAAGCTACCAAAGCTGCACCTGCAGGAAAAAAATTGCCGGCTGTTCCTGAGTCTGTACTCAAGAGGAGAAAGCGTCGCGATAATGCTAAAGTTGCAGGACTCCAAGTATCGATCAAGGTATTTATAATATCAATATATCTATGTATAGTTAGTACTTTTCAGTATTATGGTTATTATTTATTACCATTATCAGAGTACTTTGATAATAAACGATTTATAATCATTTGTGTCGTAGCGCCGTGCAGATCACTACAAGAAGAGGAAGGAAATCTTCAAAAGGGCTGAGCGTTATGTTAAGGAGTACAGAACTAAAGAGCGTGATGAGATTAGGTTGATCAGACAAGCTAAGAACCGTGGAAATTATTATATTCCTGGAGAAGCCCGTCTTGCTTTTGTCATCCGTATTCGTGGGTAAGTAGCAATCATTAAACATTTATGGTATGTAATTAAATATGTAACTACTTTTTTTTAGTGTCAACCAAGTCGCTCCCAAGGTTCGTAAGGTACTTCAGCTTTTCCGTCTGAAGCAGATTAACAATGGTGTGTTTGTAAGATTGAACAAAGCCACTATTAACATGCTGCGAATCGTTGAGCCCTACATCACCTGGGGATACCCTAACCTAAAATCTGTTCGCGAATTGATCTATAAACGTGGATTTGCTAAGATCAACAACCAGCGCATTCCTATCACCAGTAATTCAATCATCGAAAAGAAATTGGGTTAGTAAATTTAGCGAGATTGCATTAATAATTTATCTGATAATCTTCCATTTTATTTGACAAGTCCATGGGAGTGGTTGCGCATTAAACTTCTTCTTTCCATCTTGTCAAATATAATAGGAACTCTTGAAAATATCCATCCTTCAAATATACAGATGGGTCAGACAAGAGTTCGGACACACATTTTAACTTTTCTTAATGAACATACTACTAAGTTTCATAACATTAATACCTTTAATATTTTTATTATTTTAGGTCGCTCCGGCATCATCTGTACTGAGGATTTGATCCATGAGATCTTTACCGTTGGCGTCAAATTCAAGTACGCCAGCAACTTCCTCTGGCCGTTCAAGGTACAATATATTGTCTATCAAGTTTTTCTCACGACATAGGCATGGTGGTGGAACCAATTCATGTTTTATTACCTCCTACTATGTCGAAAAGTAATACGAGATTTTTTATTTCTACCAATCAACACTTTTCGTTGTGAGGTTAAAAAATCTCAAACAATATCAAAATCAACAATCAATTTATTGCTGCTTAGAATAATCGAATTGTTCGAGAAAATTATAGAAATATAAACATGTTTTTATTATAGCTAAACACCCCCAATGGCGGATGGCGTAAGAAGACCAACCACTACGTCGAGGGTGGTGACTTTGGAAACCGTGAGGACAAAATCAACGAACTCCTCAGACGAATGGTTTAGATTTACAATAAACTTGACAAATAAAAACATACGACCTAAAAATCAATTAACTCTTCCACACCTACACCACACTTCCCAACTATCATTCCTTATTGTTTAATAGCCTTATTACAACCAGAGTATTAATGAACAATTAAATGAGATACAAAACTAATTGTAAGTTAGACAGTATAAAACTGAAATTTACTGACCTCAAAACTAAAGCCTTCTATCGTTACAAACATACGTGTATTCATTACTTTAATCGGTTTTTGAATTACGTAATTCAATGTTTAACTCTCAGACAAATAGAATTTTTTTATACGATATGCAAAAAAAATATGAATTTTGTACATGACGTATGAACATGCGCAAAAATCCAGGATACGTTGATCCTATACCAACTGCTAATGGAGAAGTCAAATGTGGCGTAGAAAGGAAAGGTTGCAAGTTCGCGTCCCGTATTTAGAATTTCGATGAATTTTATATTCTCTCTGTAAATATAATTTTTTCGTATCTAATATTTTATATTTTTCGGCATATCGGGTTTGCCGGTTGTAATTACAGTATCGTATCGTTATTTCTACTGTTAGAAATAAAAAATGATGAATCACATGCTCAGTGGATTGTATTCGCTGATGTAACCTTTCATTTATGCTGAAATGTAAGTAATATTCGAAGTTTCAATGGTTACGTGTCGTTTTATTCAGTGATAATTATGTGTGTTGCGAAGGAAAATAGTGGTACAAGTATTTTTTTTTGCGGTTTTAAAAACTTGTGACATCTAAATCTCGAGTTAACTTATATGCTCGATTATGACTTTGGTGTAAGTGGCATGATGTTCGGCTACGTCTTGTTAAACTCACGTTCGATTCCCCTTGGGAATATTTCATCTTGATAGAATATTTCATATGCAATTTCGGTGAATTTTGATTTTTTTATATTTAATTGATTCCTGCTTAAATCTTGTATGTATAAGTTACTTGTTTATTTAGTATTTAGTATGTTTATAGGGAAAAAATATTTCATTTCAGAAGAATTTTATATTCACAATGAGTGGCCTGGAGGAACCTGGTCCAAGTGTATCTCCAAGTGACACAGATTCACTAAATAACACAATATTGAAATTAATGGATCCTAATAAACAGAAGAAAATGTTTATCCTTACGCCCACTGTGTTACAAAGTCTTCGACTCAGTGGCCAAATGAAAAGTGGTAATTATTATAATTTAATTTTATATAACATTTACTACTAAAGTTATTTGTAATAATAATATAATATTATAATGTATCAATTGGATTTCCATTATAGTAAAGGTATCGACTACGGACAGTGATTCCTCGAAAATATCTGTAACGTCCAAAAGTGCACAAAAGAGTAACAGACAATCTAAATCAATGTCTAGCACATATTTGTTAAAAAGCAAAAGTTCCAGTATTGAAAAAGAAAGTGTTAGTAATAAGATCCCAAGTAAATCAAAGGCTCCTAATGTGATAACTAATGATCAACGACCAACTAAGAACAAGCAAGATGATGCAACAAAAACGTTACTATTGAATCCAAAGGAATCTGAAACTATTCCAAAACACGAGAGAAAATCAAACAATAAGAAAGTGCCAACGACAGTGTTGCCCAAAGACAAAAAAGATGTGTACTCTAAAAGTAAGAGATCAATAAACATCTTTGAAAAAAAGAGTAATATCCATGAAATTCCAAAGCTATCAAAATCAGTTAGTAAATCCAAAGATTCTCGTACTAGATCCTCGCTTGAAAATGTTAAAAATAATTCTGTCGAGTTACATACAGATGTACAATCTACTGAGAATAAGTTATTGGATGATAATAGCAAAATGGATTCATCGGAAACAATAATGAGAGACAAACATAATATGAAAGACTGTGCGAATATTATTTCATCGAATACAAAGATAACGAGAAATAAGAAACAAACTAAGGTTCTGGAAAAAGTTAATGAGCTTATTCCAGCCAAGAGCAATGTTTCGTCTAACGTCATTACTAAATATCCAACCAGTTCTCCAAGACATATATCACATAACGAGGCTTCAGAATTACATACCAAGAATTCTGATGATATTAGTACTAAGCGAAATGACATGCAAAATGATTTTGACCTTGTTTCTCCCGAAGTGCATGATAAAAAGGAGTCATCGAAAGTAATTAAATGTATTAAGTCAGAAACAGCATCTCAAAAGGTTCCAAGCACATTAGAATACAATAAGAAGAATAGTATAGTTCTTTCTAAGAATAAGCGAACTAAATTTATATCAAATGCTGCAAAATCAAACAATCCTCATATTCTTACGAATGAATCGTATGAAACACTAAATTGTACTCCTGAAAGAACAATTGCAAGCGAAAATCTTCAGAACGATTTGCATAACACCGGCGTTAGTTCACCAAATTCTCAAACAACTAATGCTACCAGTGAAAGCCATCTTAATAAATCAAAACTAGATGGAAAATTATTAAACAATGTGGAAAAATCTGCAAAATCCCCTAACGCAAGTTCTAAAAAGTTTCTTATAAATTATTTGGAAGGACGCAAATCATTGAATGATACTAAATATAAAGAGAAAAAAGAAAAAGAAAGCACACAGAATAAAATTAATTCTGACAGCAGAAGTCAGGTCTGTTCTATTAGGACAACATCAAGTGATACAAATAAGAGAGAGGAATCTGCACCATTGAATATATCACGTGATATAACTTCTCTGAGTTTTAACAAAAGTGAAAGTGCAAGTACTTCAATTCAAAATAAAAACACTACGAGCACATGTGAAATGATAGAGGATAAGAAGATGAGTAATGACACAGAATCAGTGCTTTTTGACGATGATAATGATTCTGTCAAGAATGATAAAACAATGAAGGAACCTTCAGTTCAGAATAAAATACAAAATCCTGTCAGTTCCGTTAAGGAACTACGAAGTAAACGTAAGCGACTAGAACCATCAAGGGATACTAATGACTGTTCAATAAATAATGAAGTTCAAGTGAACGTACCTGCTGATAAACAATTCTCTGAGAAAAATTCTGAAGATGCACAAAGATCACCTGAAACTAAATCTGTTGGCGAAGATGATAGTGCAGAAAAATTAATCATAACGTTTCCACGAATTAAACGACATCGGAACGATCATAATGAACTTAATGAAATGAATGAAGAAAATAAAACTGAAATATGTCAGGAAAAAATTATTAATGATATCGATACGAAACCTCCTAATGTGAAAAATAAACCGCCTGTAGATTCCATCCTAGAATGCGAATATAAATCTTCTGAAATTGAGAAAGAAGTCTGCCAAGAGATTACTTTACCCGTTCGAAAACCAAGAGGAAGGCCAAAAAAGATACATTCTAATACTTCAGATCCTCAAACGACTCATGAGCCTAATGCCGTTGAGCAAAATAATTTCCAGGAATTAAAGCAAGAATTAGATTCATCTACGTCTCAGGAAAATCATACTCGTCCGAAACGATCTGCAAGAAAAGAATCACATCTAATGGAAGTTAAAGAATTAAGTGATGAAAGTAATTATGAAGAGGAAATACCGCTTAAGCGTAGAGGTCGACCTATAGGTAGGAGTACAAGAGGCAGAGGTCGTGGTCGTCGTGGTAGAGGACGAGGACGAGGACGACGAGTTGATACAGAATATACCCCTAGGATTCTAGGATCTACTAAAGCAAAGGAACCCAGTAAATCAGAGATAAAGGATCTTCCATCTAACGAAAAAGTTAGTTTTTCTGTATTACTTAGGATTTCGTATATCTTACTTTAGAGGTCCTTAATATCTACAATTGCCATCATTGTAGGTTTTAAATGTAAAATGCGTTAAGTGTGATACAGAAGTAATGAAAAAACAATGGACCATGCACAATTTAAAAAAGCACAATAACACGAGCTGGTGCGAAGGAGATGAACCATTGGTAAGCACATACGCAATTGTAAACGTAACAAAAATTTGTATCAAATAATTGCACAGGTACCTGTGTATAAAATATATTAATTATCTTTATTCTAGGATTTGGAGAACGACACTAAATTATTACAAAGAATTTTGGTCGATGCTAGAAAATTGAAAAAAGGTATACTTACCTGCGAAATGTGTTCAACGACTAAACGTAGCGTGAATGGTTTTATATCGCATATGCTATTTTGTGGGAAATCGGGGGATGTAAGTACAGAAATAAATTGTTATCGATGAGATAAAAAATTTTGAAATACGATTGTTTTATTATAGGAAAGAACAGCTTTACTGGTGACTTGTAAAATTTGTAATCGTACCATGATGCCTTCTTCACTTGAAATACATGAGCGAACGCATAGGACTAATGATTCGCAATCAAAAGAATTATTAAAAATATCGAATACTGTAAATGTACGCACTAGTGGTAAACGTAAAGCTCTCGAAAAGTAAGTACAATTGTGGAACATATAAAGCAACGATATATTCGATAACAAAATATTAATTAAAACTGTAATTCTTAATTAACAATAGGGCAATAACTAAAATTTCGGAATTTACTGCACTCGTAAAGGAGGATGATGGTCCAGTTCCAAAGAAAATGCGAGTATTTTCTCCTGCAATTGTAAGTCTCTCATGACATGTTCCACTGTTGTGATTTTATAAACATAAAAAAATCATTCGTACAGAAAAATCTCATAAAACAACCAACTGGAAAGAAAATACCTGGAATTTTAAAAACAATATGGAACAAGGAATTGTCTTCGAAAGGAGTTGCTGCATGTAAGCATCCTGGTTGCATAGCCACCTTTCCTTCGGTGAATCTTATCAGTGACCATTATCTCAAATGTGAACATTCACCACCTACTGTAAGTATAGAATTCGTAATAGCCTAGGATATTATTCGTGAAAGTGACTGACAAGTTTTTCTACTTTGCCTTTGCAGAATTACACATGTAAGATTTGTCAATTTGAAACGGAATGTAAAAATGAAATAATAAGTCACGTAATGGAAAAACATTCTGATGAAGTTCTGGATTCACAATCGGATTCAGATGCAAGCAAAGAATTAAATATAAACGACAGTAGTGACAATGATGATGATGAGGATGACGATAATCAAAATGTCTCATCAAATACAAAACGTGAAATAACTACGAGAAAAATAAGTATGATTTTAAGAATATGATGCCTTCTGAATATACTGAATGAATCTTTTGACTCTAATCACACTATTTTGATTTTAAAGAACGGTCTGGTAATAAAATGGAATTTTTAACCTTGGATGAGACTCGATTTCCAAGTTGGAGTAAGACTTATAGTCCGGCATTTCATTGGACGTTGGAATTGTATGTATTAATAATTATTCTTCGGGAATATAAGTGACAAAAAGTTGATCGCAGATTTTTTTTCTATTGCTAGCGAATTGAAAAATTATCGATTGAACCTCTATGAGAAATTTGTTCCAAATAGTTTTATATTACTAAAGAACCAAGAGGCTTCACAGTATTTGCCAAATGTAGAGAAATCTATTGCTGTAAGTTCAATTAAGCCAAAACCAGAAAACCGGTCTAAGCAATCAGATGCAGAACATAATTGGAAGCACTTCAATAGATTCGAAGCAAGTCTTGATACTGGTAAGTTTT
Organism: Trachelus troglodyta; assembly: GCA_030142635.1. Taxonomy (NCBI): domain Eukaryota; kingdom Metazoa; phylum Arthropoda; class Insecta; order Hymenoptera; family Cephidae; genus Trachelus; species Trachelus troglodyta. The sequence continues at coordinate 2,647,917 of JARQTJ010000420.1, read as the reverse complement.
TATTGATTTACTGTTTCTATTACTTCATATAATATTATTATATTTTTTACAGGTGTACCTATGTTTTTCGTGGGTGGTCCAATATGGGCCATGGCTTGGTTACCAATACCAACACCGATGTTCGCTGACAATGCAAACCAATATTTAGCTTTGAGTTGTCATCCCTCTATGAAAAGTGAATATACTGTTGGAAAAGCATATAAGGGGAGAAACATAATACAGATATGGAATATAGGAAAATTGGATCATGAGTCAGTATTACTTCTAGCCGTTTATAATATAAGATTTATAAATGTTTCAAAATTTATTTTGTTACTTCTTAGATCTAAAAATGAAAATTCTCTACCAGCGCTGTCATATGGAGTTGCGCACGATTATGGTACAGTTTGGTGTATGGAATGGTGTCCATCCGGATGTTATGAGAATGAGAAATTATTCAATTCCAAAGAGAAGAAAAATACATTGAAAAGAATGGGACTACTAGCTACTGCATGCTCCGATGGATGTGTACATATTTATTCTTTGCCCTTTCCAGAGGAGTTAGGATTTGTTCATAACGCAGCAAGCAAGTAAGTGAATTTGATAATTGATTCATTCATCTTTGTCATGTAATTAAATCCAATAATGGAATTATCATTGTGCAATTTTATTTCAGTTTACCCATTTACAAGACTGACCCTGTATTAACGCTAGTTGTGAATAATATTATGTATGAGAATGGAGAACAAAATTGGCAGTGTACTCAATTATGCTGGACCAAAGAACATGGACACGAGTAAGATTTATTCTTAACGGAGGATATTAAAGACTACTATTTTAATTGTAACAATCCATTTTATTTTTTATTTTAGTACCATTGTTGCTGGTTTCTCCAATGGTTATGTAGCTTTATGGGATCTTTTAACTCTTTCGCCTCTGCTCACAAGAAAACGTGAAACAACATTGTATCTCAATGCTTTCCACCACTTTTTTGCTCATGCTCATACAGTTATGAGTAAGTAAAATTTGCTCAACATGTGTAGGAACATCTGTTGGAAAGATTTAAAATTTGGGCATTGCTAATCAAATGATTTTTTAGTGGTATCATTGGTTCCATATAGTGGCAAACGGTTTCTGGCTACTGGCGGCATGGATGCGTGCTATAAATTCTGGGATTTGGAAAATACTAGCGAACCACAAAATATTATGAAAAAAGGAATGCTAGTAAGTGGTACTTGGATGACTCATTGGCCAGCAGCGGTAACAAGTTACGATGATGTTTTTGGGTATTTATTTTACATGTTTATTATGACTTACTTTTTATGCATTTTCCTGTTACCCAAAAACTGTATCAACATATCGTTTCAGTCTAAATCATACAAATTCATATCTTATTCCATTACGTGAGCATGGATACAAGATCTTTCCTCTTCTAGTCACCAATTCCACAACCTACGTAAGTATCTGATACAGTTCAATCATACATTCTTAACGATAGTAAAGTAAAATTATAAAAGTATGTTTAATTACAGAGTATAAGCGTATCCGACCCTGCTAATGCCGTAGCACAGGGAAATCTAGCTGGTGAAGTAGTAACAATTTTTGCTGGTCAATTACTTTACGGTTTAGACATGGAGAAGAAACTTCCAAAAAGAAGAGAGGTAACTATATGATTTTTAAATTAATTTTTATTAATAAAAGTATATTCAGAAGAAGCCAGAAAAATATTTTATTTTTATGCAATCAGGTATCATCTTTCGTTGAAATAGTCAATTTGAAGAAACCAGAGGAAAATGTAATGAGGCGGAAAAGCAAGAATGAAAAGTATAATTACATGCCTGAAACTTATGAGGGATTTAAAAATGATTTTGGAATTATCTTTTGTGAGCCATCTGCGGTTAGTAAATTATATCGAATAGTTGAAGTGTTATAAAGTTATACTAAAGCACAACTTGGTGTTACATGTGATTTTCATGGTAGTTAGTGTAATACTAATTTTAAAAACGTGTAATTTTGCAGAACGAAAAGAAAATCCGTACGAAAGGTGGAAAAGCACAAGTGTTAATAATAGATAGACTTACGCCCGTGAATGCAGAACAGTATCCCATCGTATCTGTTAATCGAGTAAGTAAATTACCTTGTTCTGTGAATTATCGCCTTTACATCAACATCAGATAGTTATTTTCCTATCCTTCAGCTCACATGGAATCCAAATACCTGGAGTTTCTTATGGCTCGCAACAGGTCATCAGTGTGGCCTAGTAAGAATTCTTAATTTTAAATCAATGAGCCCCACGAAGGGGATCAAAGATTTATTGTCACAACAAGTAAAATCTATGCTTCAAGAAAGTGTAAGGAACAGTGCAGATGAAATGAATACTACTCTGAACAATGATACATACGTCAAAATTCCCATTATGACCAGCAATGGAAGCTAATGACGTAAGGTCTTAAACTTAGGCTTGAAAAAGTTGATCAGCATACACAAATTGTAATTGCATGCTTACATTTTTCCATATGTGACACATACAAATAAACTGATTTATAAATTTCTATGACGAATCATATAAATTAGTCATCACACTGTGCTTTCCAAATTTACACTGACAAATCAGGGACAACCGGCTGACATTATTCTTTTGTAAATTATGTATAATATAACTTATAAGACTAGCATATTAATTTATATAAATTATTAACAACAGTCACCTGGTATTCATAAGACCATAGTACGGTGCCTTGCGAATGTCATTTGAACAAGATTGAATAACCGATTCTATATTGCGCATAATCCACATTATCTTGATAAATATTTAACATATTTATTTAACCTAAATAGTTCTGCTTCAATGCAAGGATGATAAAAATAATTACGTAACGTGGCAAAAAATTATTTCCGACAACTTAAAATTATGAATGCAAAGTACAATTTGATTGTGGTATAAGAATAATAATCGCTACTATTATATAAACTTTACACTAGCATGTTATTACATTTATTATTATCAAAATAAATAATTTCCTTTTACACAAACCATCGCAATATTTGTTACTTCAATCCTACTTTGATACCTTCAAAAACAAAATCCTCTGTTGGCCATCATTCCAGCGATCGGTTACTCTATTTCCAGCGCGTTTCCAGGGAACTTACGCTTTAGTGCTTTAGCATAAATATTTGCACATATAAAATTCACGCTCGTATTCGAGCCATGAAAATCTGTAGGTAGTTCGAAACTGGTCAGTCTCACCTCAGGACTGTCCAGTCGACATACTTGACTCGATTACCTACGAATAATGCAAGTGAATTTCATTCAAGATCTACAATATCCATTTATATCATTTATAGTGTCCAAATAATTGCAAAAGTTAAAAAACATTCCATTTATCCATAGAATTCCAATTCTTAGATAATCGCCAGTTTTCTTTCTTTCTTCCACCCTTCGTTTCAGAAGAGGATCAAAACCACTGGCTCCGGTTCCTTGGAAGAGAAAACAGAAAATTAATTTGGTGCATATCTTTCTCTTCCGTTGTCAAAGAGAATGCGTCGAATACGTTTACGATCTGTTGTAACGCACCCGTCATCTTCAGGGCCGTCTACAAAAGGAGCTTTTGGAGCCCGCGAAGAAGGAATCAGAGAGGGTATCGCATTTCATTATCATCATTACTACCAGCACCAGCATCATCAGCATCCACAAAACCATCTAAATGAGAATGGCGTAGGAGTTCGCTGGCGGAAGTTATACTATCAGCTACGCGCTGGAGAAGTTGTGCATAAGCATTCAAAACGTTTTGTCGAGACTAGAACCGGAAGTGAATCTCAGAGATCAAGTAATAATAAATCCGGTAAGCATGCTATTCGTTAATTTTGAATTTGCGTATCTTATGGATGCACACATATGCTTTCATGAACATTCCACACATCCGTTCTGTCGTGTACCATCTGGCTTCTTTCATTCTTTGTAACAGAGGTTCCGCTGTAATTTATCGTGTACAATAAATATATGAATGTGGTTATGAGAAATTTATAGTATACTTTATTACTACGGCGATCCGTCTCTGAACATTAATAGGATTATAAAAACTTTAAAAACTCTAATGATCTACCAATAATGTCGGAATATTCGAATGATCTACCTTGTTTATTTTAATTTCAGTTCTGTTTACGGCATCCGCAGCGGTGCTCAACTGTTCTGTTTTAGACATGGGTTTAAATCCGATGAAATGGAAAACCAGGACGTTGGCCTATGTTTCTCTTGGTCTCTTTGTATTCTATCTGGTTGCGATATACAGGAAGGAACATCACGTTTCATTCGAGATGACCATAAAGAATACACAGGCAGAAGACGTTTGGGAATTTGTTGCTGATTTTAGCAATATGAAAAAATTAAATCCTACCATGTAAATATCTAGAAAGGTATAGATTTATACCATCTTCATTCTACTAATTCTTTTTCTTTTATCATTACAGAGAAGACTTTGATATTATTGCTGACACTGGCAATTATGATCATTGGAAATACTCGGCAAGATACACGGAGCGTTTGAGTCATTTTCCTATTATCAAAAATACAGCCCATGGCCATTTTGTTGTAAGACCCGATGAGAAAGGATTTTTGATCAGTTCCGAACATCGTACTTGTTTCTTCTACGGTATTTGCTGCCGTGAGTTAAATTTTATCATATTTAAATTCAGTCTTATCTATTTAAATATATTAAGCATACGGGACTGGCATGAAATTTACATGCTGGTCGATCGGATTTTAATCTTGTTATTTGTGTTTCAGTGAACTCCGTGTCAGAATTTAAATTCATTGACGAGGGAAGAGATACAAAATGTACAGAAACAGTGCAGTATCAGTGTCCAATACTGTACTCGACATTATGCTACAAGGAAGTGATGTATCAGCGAGAAGAAATCATGAAAAATTTAAAATCACATTTTGCACTGACAAATATGCATAACGAAAGTGATAAATAATATACTTTAAACGGACACTGAAGCCAAAATCTTAATCTTTTCCGCTGCATTTATATTGTACTCGTATGAGAGTAGTGATATTAATATCTTACCATTTTATAAGTTTAGAATGTATTCTGTAATTGAGCCACGGTTTCAGTGTTGAAAAACCAGTCAATGTAATTGATTGAACTTTAATAACCGTATCCGTGGTTCAATTATAGAATATATCTTTAATATAATCTATGCTAAACTTTGTTTGTTGGTATCTTATATACTCTGTGCACCGCTAGGCTATAGTGCTTAAATGTAAGAAATTATCAAATGAATGTGAATATGTTATCACAGTTAATAAAGTCTGAATATTTCACTAAAAAATTATAATCCCAAGGGTTTACCTAGTGACATGTATAGATTTTTGTATTTCTTCCGTTTTTGTATGTTTTAAAAACAGAATTCGCGCTATTACGGTGTTACCACCATTCAAAAATAATATCACGAAGTAGAAAGAGACCGACAATCCAATTGGCGGCTGCAGAAACAAGAAAGAAAAACAGTAAGAGAAGTGTTACAAGAAGCTTTTGTATTTTTATTCCTACGTCTTGAAAGACATTGTTTATAGTATTTTATTGATATTCTATATATTTATACCTTAGACCGAAACATGTCCAACAAATTCGACGCGTAAGTGACATAAGTGCATATGCCAAATTGCCATGTCTCTTTTTTATTTACATTCCCATATGTGAATCAAAGGTTATGTCCTGCATGTTTTTACTGTATAACTAAAGTTAATTTTTAAATAAATTTACGAAAATATGCAGGACTATGTTTTTTAAATATTTCAAAAGATCATCAGTCCAATAAGTACTGTTCTCATACATGTTTCCTGTTGCATATTTGCCAGTAACATACATGAATCTATGTCCATTTTTTTACTACATTAAGCACGTTTTATAAATGGAAATTATTATTATAATGATAACACCAATTACTTCGCAATGTTAATAACATCATTTTATAATACATGACTTTCTTGTGGCTTCATAACGTTTATGGAACACAGTTACTCACATCCATTTTCTGTATTAGAACTTGCTAAATTCATTTGTTACATATGTATTGTTCTATGGCTATCTCTAAATTTCCCTTGTGTTTGTTTATACATTGCATGAAATTTCTGTACTAATGCGTGTTACCTTGCTGTCATTCATTAATTTCTTCTAGTGCTTACAGGTTGAAGACCAGCGATGATAGTGGAGACGATGATTCTCAGTCAAGGGAGACTCAGAAAACTGACAAAGACACGGTATGGAAAACATAATTTTTCACTTGATATGATATATATGAGATGGTCTTATTAATGAATTGCAATTGTTTTTTAGCCTGTTATAGAAATAAATCCAAACGAGCACAAGTTACAGTATGCATATGCATTGTGGTACAGTAGGCGTAGTCCAGGTAAACAAACTAACATACAAAGTTACGACCAGAATTTAAAACTGGTTGGTAGGTTTGCAAGTGTAGAACAATTTTGGGGCTTGTACAGTCATTTAGTAAGACCTTCAGACCTTACAACACATACAGATTTTCACCTCTTTAAAGTTGGCATCAAACCCATGTGGGAGGTTAGTGAATATAACAAATATTCATTTCATTTAAAAGTATACCTAATTGCGAAAATTGAATATTAATTTAGGATGAAGCAAATCAAAGGGGTGGAAAGTGGATCGTTAGGTTAAGAAAAGGTTTGGTGGCAAGGTGTTGGGAGAACCTTGTTCTAGCAATGCTAGGTGAACAGTTTATGGTCGGAGAGGAAATATGTGGTGCTGTAGTATCTATAAGATTTCAGGTATGTGTTTATGCTTATAGTATTCATTCTGTAAAAATATCCTGTAGAATTTACGTTTCTTTGATACGTAGGAAGATATAATTTGTGTATGGAATAAAACTGCATCAGATGTTGCGACGACAGCACGAATTAGAGACACATTAAGACGAGTATTGCATCTTCCAGCCAGCGCCTCCATGGAGTACAAGACTCACAACGAAAGCCTAAAGTAATATATTTTCTCATAAATTTCGATGAAACTACGTTAATCATAGCGTGACCATTAACATTCCCTATGACTGAATTGCAGGTACCTTAATATGATACCGCAACATCAACATCATTGACTGAAAATGACTTAAAACACCAACTATTGAGTTAATGTGCTGACAAGGCAGCACAGAGAAAACAAAAACCCAATGGTTAATTACGCTCCAAAACAGATCACAATCAGTGTAATCGGAAAGCAACGGGCTGCAATTTGAATTGTATAATTATTAATTGATAACACATCTCTTGCCGTTATTTTCCAAACTTTTCATTCGGTTCATGTTCATGTAATAATTATATTAATAATATAGTTCGAAATGCATTGCTAAAGCGATAAAATCGATGGAACAATAAGGCATCTTCACTTTTCCTAAGAGATTTAGGGGGTTGGATGTTATCTGTTGTGTTTTTTCTTTCTCGATGTACGAATTGTTGTAAATGAACAGAATGAAGTTATGAAATATGTACATTTTCCCAAAATTTTCATTAAATCAAAATATACAAAAGTTATAGGTATGACTTTATTCAAAGCTCTATATATTCATGCACAGCCCGGTGGTACCTTCGGAAAGCTTTGTTATTCCTGGAACACAGGCAGACTGAGCGATGAAAATAGTTTATCTATTATTTGTTTGAACTTCTGTCAATTGTCACTGATTATACACAGAGTCATTTAATTATTGAGTTTTCAATATCTGAGAAATTTCCTATGAAATATTGCAGTATCAGTTACTTCATAATACAACAAATCCCAAAAGTAAGATTGCTTTCCTACGCGCGTCAAAGTAACGAGACGTCCATTGAATGGAAGTATTTTAAATCCGAATGTTTTGTAAATAACAAAATTACTTGTTAATAATAACAATACAGCTAAACGTGATAAAACCTTTCCAGTGTTTTTATTTCACTATGCCAGATCCTAGATGTTTCTAAAACGTCAGTAGTTTCATTACTTTAATATATGGCAGTATAAATATTTATTACACAATAAATAATACATATACACATAAAATAGGCTGTACCAAAAGATGGGTGGGATTCACTTAAACACCAGCTGCATAACTTGTCATGTAAGTATCAAGGTGAACCGTTAACGTCAGAGAAAATGACTAAAAATTTCCTAACTGAGAAATTACATTTCTTAACTAACAGATTTGACTAACAATTTCTTAAGCACAACTACTACGTACGGTATCGAAGCAAGAACTCTAGAGTTACATCATTCATAGACTTCATTCAGACATGATTTAAAACTCGTATTTCATACGAGAACTTATTAATATTATGATATGAAAAATTAGCCTTTCAATTATTAACTATAAAACAAAGAATCTCAGTGGTTCACAAACTTTAATCGCTGCGTTTGCTATGCTCGATGAAATGAAAATTAAATGTTTTACTTTCACTACAATTTTATCTCAAATTTCACGTGGAAAGACACCCATCTGTCTACACACGAGATCATAATTTTTTAATATTTCACATTGGAAATATGACTCGTTGTTATTAATAACGATATAAATTATCTACGAGAAATGTCATTTCATCGTGATACATGTTCCTGAATAATTTAATCTATGACAATTATTTTTTAAATTCTCAAGTGAGCTATTACGAATCCCACATAATTAATATTAAGATTATCATGGAAGTTTTTTTTCTCTTGTCCAAAATATAAAAAAGATTTTTGAGCACTACTTACAAACCGTATAGAATTTACACGTTGTGTAGATAGTCCATAGTTTGTAAATCATACGATATCGAACAACACTAATATGAGTAAGGTACCAGAGTCTTTACTTTGATACTACAAATAAATAAATTGTGTCTTCCTTGATCGTGTTGCCAGATACTTAATGTTTACAGACTAGTGTCAGGTATACTCGATAACAAAAGAAAGACGGAATTTAAAAAGGAAAGTAAAATGACCTTACATTAATTGTGCATTCCTTTCATAGTTTTAGTTGAGTGTAGAAAACTTGTCCCCTGATGCACCATAAATTCACAACCTTAAGACAATGATTGTAACCATACCTGTAATCAAGAGTCAAATGATATTAACCTAATCATAAATAGTAGCATGTGACACTTATTCTAATACCCACCTAAGACGAAGGAAAATATAAGTTTGAAGTTTATGGAAAGATGCAGGTAATCTGGTACTCTGTGATTGCGCTCTCCTTCAGTAGGCAAAAGTAGAGCAACTATACAAATGATACCTGCTATAAGAGCTACGTAATTTGTTCCTTCTGAAACGTGTGAGACAATTGGAATTAAAGTTAATTACAAGTTCATTGTAAACAAAATTTTACGTTCTGTTCTAATAGAATATTAGGCAAAATAATGTATAGCAGAGGGTACGTGATCAATGGCATAATTTGATGACACGATAAAGTAAATATGGTAGCTTCGACAATCAATGACTGATAACGTTTCGTTGTATTTTGAAATATTTTCTATGTAGGTTGATAAATTAAGCCCAAATACTAACTTATTAACCTTTGTCCACAATAATGTATTGGGCATCTTGGGAGTTTGAGTGGAGTAACATATGTACGCTTTTTTTTCGCATGGGTCCTTTAAACAAATGGTATTGTACGTTGGGCGCGTTTAGAAATATCTTGGACGTGGGTTCTGTAATAGCCAATAAAAGCATTGTGCTATCAGTGATGCCTAAATGAAAAATGATAACCGCTAGCCCTCGACTATTGACCGATTCTGCTTTTTCATAAGATACTCACTATCGACTGCCCTATTTTGAGCTAAGAGTGTGTACGACTGTTGTTGTCTGTTTTCATTAGTCGGAAGTTGTTGAAACATTTCATGGTCTGGTGTTGCTCTTCCTGTACTCTCACTAGTTCCGTTAAGTAGCCTTGCTTCGACATCTCTTTTACCCATGACCTTTAGATTATTATGCAATTATTGGAAAAATTAAATAAAAAATTCAATATTTCTTATTAATCCTTCTTACTTGTTTCGATGGGTGTTCTTGCATTTGTATCCTGAACTTGTCTGTCGCATTGCAATTTGCTATTAAAAGTGCAGTATGTCTTACTACTATATCTACACAACATCTTGCTTTTATTGTACCCTCTGGGTCTACAACTTTGTATTTGTTTGGAGCAGTACATAGCACTGAAATTAATATTGCAAAGTTTAATACTTGATTTCCTAGTATTCTATTATTGTATATAACAATAAAACATGTTAATGTTTTATATCACCTTTAAATTTAACTGGAAAATCATATGGATTATATAGGGTTAAAACTTGTTTGTGTGTTGACTGGTCATCCAAATAAAATGTAATGCTTTGTGGGAAGACAAATACTGGTAATTTGCGAGGAGTTGTTGTCAACTGTGGTTGCATTATTCTTAGATTGCAAAATACAGTCCATGTACCTGAAAATATTGAATTATTTATTATTTTCGAAATGGCCACGAGCTCTCATAGTTATGAGCCAGCACAAATGTTAATTAATAAATGCGAGTTGATCGCAGGTTATAGTATTTAATCAAAGAATTCTATTATTTCGCATTCTCGAAGAAGAAAAGCAATATTAAAACTAATTAGATTATTCAACAGAGATCTTTAAAATCTCTAGATTTAATTAATGCACTTCGATGAACATTCAATATAGATAATATAAGTAACTACAAACAAAATGAACATGTATGATTGATGCTTAACTTTACAAAAATAATTGTTTCACGTACCTGATGCTTTAATTTAACTACACCAAAATAAAATTTTCAAGCAGTTGTCTGTGTCAATACTGATTTTAGTGCCTAAATTATTTTAAAATAAATAAAAATATGCGTGAATAATGACGTTTACTTTGCGAGTAACTTTTTTTACGAGTCGCAGCTGGTCGCAGCGTTGCCGTCAGCGCGATGTATGCTAGGACTGCCAATTTTCGATCTAATTTTAAAGAAATTCCCTAGTTCAATTTTTCTGAAACGCATATGTTTTAATTTATTTAAAATGTGATAATTACGATACTTATGTTTTTATCTTTTTAATGAATCATAAAGATTGAGCATTCATGTAAGCCATACAATAATTTATTAATGTATAATTTTTAAGTATGCACAAAAGTATGTACATTTAAAAACTCTAATGAATATAATTACAATTCAAATGTACCTTCCCTAAATATAAGCATATTATCAATCATATACAGTTAATTTTAAATTAAAAAATTTGCATCAATTACTCCAAATAAATAACATACAGCAAAGCATCATCATTGTAGTGCAGATATTACAATGACGGTCATGTAGATAAAATATGTAATTCATCGATTAATATCTGTACAAAGTATAAAGTATTAGGTCTGTTCCTCTCATTACCTACACTCTACAAGTTTTAAAAAGTGCAAATTCTTATTGGATGATAATTTTAAGTAACGAATGAGAATCTGCACTTTTTGAAAAGTGTAGAAAATGTAGGTAACAAAAACAGATCTATTGATGCAAAAATTCATGGCTATATTGATAAATGTAAATCACAATCCTCCTATGATCCTAGTTCATTATCATATCTATGCTTCACAGTGTCAGGTTATTCAATTATTAATCGAAAGATAAAATGAAAGAAAAATTAATTATATATAAATAATAGATTTGTTTCCCCATACCAGATTTAATGCACCAGTTAAATAAAAGGACTTTGATGCTACTAGTCAAGTAATGCTAAGTTTAGAATTGAGAGTTCTTGTTATGACTATCAATTGATCTTTAGATTAGTATTATAATACTTGGAGAACAATATGATGTTACAGGATGACCATAGTTTATACTCAAAAAGAAACCTATTCGAAGTAACGTAACTCACAGCCATTGGTATATGAAATTATTAAAATATTTATTCTTTAATATTAAACATTCTCATGATCCTGGTTCCCATCGAAAAGTCTTTCCAAATCAGAATCTTTAGGTATTCTCCTAGAATTCAAAAAGACAATCTCACATTATCATACTATAAGCATTAATATTAAGCAATCTTCAGGAAATTGTATCAATTATTAAACACACTATCACTTCCGTGAAAATTTATTTAGAAATCAGTCAAAAATAGAAAATTCATTGTTAAAGCAGAGAAAAGAAAATTCAAGTTTTTACTTATGACAAGTATCTACCCATTTCATAATTTATCCTGTAACGTTATTTAATAGTGTTATTTAATAACTGAGATGCAGAAATACAATGTCGGAACACGAATTTCTCACTGATTATGACACTGATGAATGAGTGTGACCAAAAAACGGTATTTGCAAAAACTTGTATATCGCATTAGAAAGTGAATATTGTTGGTTACGCATTAATAATAGATAATGTATTCATTGACCTATACTTGGCCTTAACATTCTTTTGTCTTCTCTTTATAAGGATCATAGAAACCAGACCAGCAATAGCAGTGATAGTTATTAAAATCCCGATTCCTGTAACTAAAAAATTATATTTATCATTTTAACAGTATGTTAATCTTCAGTTGTGTCATTTATGGAAATTATATACTTAATGTAATTCTAACTGCTATTAATAATTTTCTTTCGATCTTACTTATTACTACTGATGATGAAGCACCGTCTTTAACATTTGCATATTTTGTCAAACATTTTGTCAATTTACCCAGCGTACCATTGTTAGGTGGACAGTTTAATTCAAGAATTTCACAAAACAATGGAACTAAATCGACATTGTTAAACGGTTCAAGTTTGCAACGAGGTACAAATGCAGGTCCCATTGCAAAAAACATGGGATGCATTTCTTCATCTTCATTATCATAGCCATGCATGCCAAATTCACTTGCATTAGTTGCTGAAAAAAGATATCAAAAATACAATACGCATACTAAAGAGATTTTTGCACATATTGAAGGAATGTTTACCTATAAAGTTGAAATTAGTTTCGTAATACGGAATTGCAGTATATAATTTCTCGAATGCATAACCTACGTCAGCTATAACAAATAAAGGTCCTATTCGTGTGTTATTCCCATAATGATATTTCTTAGGTATTTCTTCCTTTTTGTATACTCTAAAATGCGGAATATCATGTACAGCTTGCGACAAACCCCGATAAACAGAATCGTACTTCCCTGCAAAATGCCAGTTGTATTATGCATTATTGAATAACAGTAACAATAGTCTCTTCGAAACTTAGGAATAGAATAATTACCAGGATAAGGAAATATCTGCATCCCAGACGCTGAACCTGCCATCTCAAAGTCAGTATAGTTTACATAGTTTGTCAAGTTAATAATTCTGTCCATAGCAACATTTGCCATTCCATGATCACTTAAATGAATCACATTAACATCATTTAAATGATACTCATCCAATTTTCTATGAATATATCTTGTAAGGTTATCCAATTTTTCAAGAACATTATTGAAAACTGGTCCATTTATTCCTATTGCATGTCCTGTTGTGTCAGGCTCTTCTATGTACAAAACTCCAAAATTTATTGGAGTACTTGGATGCATGAACCAAGATAATAATGTATCCACTCTAGTTTTGAATGGAATGGTTTCATTGAATACCTGTATAGGCAAAATTTTATACAAGATTACATATTAAAACGTTTTTACTTTAAAATTATTACCATGGAATATTACCTGAGCATATTTAGGTGTTGTATTTTGATATTCATATGAACTACCTGGCCACATCATTGTCCCGCTATGCCTTCCTTTTGCAGCCTTTTCGTTAATTGTCTATGGGATCCAAATAATTAAAGTCAGTATAGAAAGGACTTTTACCAACTCCAATATTTTTAACATACCCAAATAGGTAATAAATTTTTATTGTAGTGAAATAATTCATATGAATATATTATGCAATTTCCAGCAACAGGATCATATGCTACATTATCTGTGACACCATGAGTTTCAGCATACAACCCTGTAGCCATGGTATGATGGTTAGGAAATGTTTTAGTAATAAAAATATTCATCATGTAATCTGCGTATGTGCTTTCATTCCTTAACTTGTTCATAAACGGTGTGACATTCCTGTTAAAATAGTCATATCTGCAAAAAATATATAACAACTATATAAATAATAGTACAATCATACGACCAAGTCTCAATAACCATAAATTTCATATTGTTCCATAATACGTCTAACGACGTGAAAAATCATCGACCAATTAAATAAACTTAAATAAATGAATTAAATATACTGTAAAAAAATTTGCCATACCTAAATGCATCATATGATATTACTAAGAGTTTTGGATGTTGCGAAAGTATTAGCACGACCTTCGCATTAAAAATTATAAGCGCGATGCCTAGCAACCGGACGATAACGTCCATAATTATTTCTTTAACTTAGCCTAGACAATAAACGAACAAATTGTACGATTCGAATTGCACCCTGAACCGCACGTGACAATGAATGTCACATTAGAAAGTCGTACAAGAGTATCATCGGTGAGCGAATTACTATCACGAGATTCGACCGTCAATCTGCGCCGCCAAGACGATACCGTTGAGTGTAGATAGGTATAGAGGTGCGGAGGACGTGGTGGGGGTATGTCAACCACATACTATAGTAAAATTCTAG